>NW_017547257.1:1659469-1712684 GCF_001854935.1 Bemisia tabaci
GGTCTCTGTACCTAATTAAGGTACCCCGTACCATAACTAAGGTATATGTGCTATTATTATATGTAGAGGTACTACTATTAGTGGTGTTCCATATTTACCTCTAAAAGGTTTATAAGCCATAGTTTTTTCTCAGTGCACGGTGATATTAGAGGTGTCTCCTCCAACCCCAACGATTCAATAAAAAAGAAGTCAGTGGCGCCCATGACATTCCCACTATTGCAGCCGTGGGGCCATTCGCAATGAATGGTATTCCGAAGTGTTTCGGCTGAAACAAATAATTATTATTTCTTTTATTATCTTTCGGTTTTTATTTTCTCACAAATGTATGCATAGAAGAACCAATCCACACATCAGCTATTGCCGAATTTAATTGAGTAATTTAGTTTTTCACATGAAAACGGTTGTGCAGATTTTTGTGCAAATCATAGTGACTTTTCTGCAAACGAAACTTTCGTGAGTTACTACTAACGCAACAATTACTCCAACTAAACGCATACCAAAATATGATGATGTTGTTATACCTGTCTTAATAATATAATATGTATAATGTTGATACGGTGTTTGAACATGTGATTCGCGTCATTTGGTATCCGAGATAATGACTTTTTTTTCGAGGATGAGAATAATGTTCCGGAAATCCGGATAAAAGAGGGGACCCGTTGAACATGAACGACTGTGGTGATAAAAGTCAACCGAAAATGTTGAACCCAACTTTTCTGGACTGGAGCATTAACGACAAATAATAATTTAATGAAAGCGTGAGTTTTAAAAATATTTTTAATATTTAATAAGATGCCGATGATATTCATGCATTTCGTAATATGCGGGTAAAATACACATTCGAGATCAGAGGACGACCACTTCTTCTGTATGATGTACTCCTTAATCGTAACTTTAAAGACAAATATTTATTTTAGTAAGTCTACAAATTTAAGATCAGGAGATATTAACTGAGAAGATGATCATGACTATAGCTTGTGGGGTAGGTTTACAGGCACGTACATAAAATAACATTCAAAAATATGAAAATTGCTCCGCCACAGCAAGCGATGCCCCGGCGATGCTTTATTCAAGCTGGGGGCTGTTTTGTTACAATTGAGATGCAAACGTGGAATGTAATAAATACTTCTGCTCCATAAAACGAAGGAAATCTAGCTTACAAATAATTTCTTTCTTTCTTTCTTTCTTTCTTTCTCTTTTTCTGAGTAAATTTTATATAAGTACAACGCAACCACTGTTTATATTTCTTGTATCTATCTACATGATTTTAAACAACTAATCTCATTAATTCATTTTTTCCCGCACTTAAAGCAGAGGGGATCCGCCTCTTTGCAATTATCCTTCCTGTGGCCGTAACCACCGCATCTGAGGCAATAGGGGGCCTCGATGTAATCTTCCACCTTGCACTTTTTCCAGGAGATATGTGCGAAGCCCTTCTCTATTAGCCGATTCCTCGCTGAGGGGGTGACCCTCGCTATTACAGTTTTCTGACCGGCGTAACGGCCCTTATAACCGTAAGCTACCTTACATAACTCTCTTTCCGACTATGGGAGGCCCGTAAGGTTGAGGGCCGGCAGGTCGCCTTGAACCGTATCGTTAGGTCTCCGAAGCGGGGACTCCGACGATACGGATCCGGGGCAAGCTCGCCTCAACCCGACGAACCTCGTATCCCTCGAATTTTTCTTTCACCTTTTTAAACGGGAAAGCTTGCGAACTTTCGATTAGGACCCCGTTTTTGATCCTGCGGAGACCGTCCACCGGAATCCCCGTTTCCTGGGGTTTGAGCTTCGCGCGGACGGCCTCCCGGACCGTATCTGGGTCCTCCGTGTCCTTTCTGATTACGACTCGCAAGGTCGCCAAAAACCGGAACCGACTGGAGCATTCCGCAATGTTGAGGCATACTCGTCCATCAGCTTTCTAGGAATTATCGCTGATAAATTATTGTTCAAGCTTGATATGCGTAGAGTCCTTGAATTATAGAATATCACGTGCGCGTATCCTTCATCTATGGTAGCGAATAACTGTGAAAGAAGAAATCGGTGGCGCCCTTGACATTCCCCAAGCCGCAGCCGTTTGGCCATTCACAATAAATAGTGTTGCGAAGTGTTTCGGCTGAAACAAATAATTATAGTATGCGATATTTGGGTTATATTCACGTTTACCAAAAAATTGTTTTTCCGTGCTGGTTCGCGTCTTACTCTAAAAAGAAACAGAAAAAATACAACAATTATACGTACGTATCATCCTTGAAAAATAAAAGTTTCTCCAAAAAAACGTTTTAATTTCCTGTTACAAAGAAAATAATTACTTTTGGTGAGTCGGATTTGCTCAGGCTCTCAATACGCCCTTTCACAACTTCGGCGAACGTGCTCCGCGCGGTTTTTCCGGTCTTCGACGACATTAGATACATAAGATTAGGTACATCAGATAATGATACCATTAGATAATATCATTATCTAAAAAACGGGAATTATGAAACTCCCTGTCTCTTTTTTAGAGGTGTTGAAACGTATGAGTTTTTAGTTTAATTACTTAACGTTCTTTCTTTCGTACTCCATTAACACTCTCATTCATTTTATAAAGTTTTAATGCAACGAACAATTTCCGCAAGTTAACTTAAATTGTTTCATTTAGACTAAAGCACAGAACCTCCCTAGGTCTGTGTCCATCCTAGCATCTCAAGAGAACGTCGAGACCGTTCCATCACGTTTGGTAAACAGAAGAAACAAATCGGTGGCGAGAGGTTCAACGATCAGCAGTGACGCGTGAATGGTCGATTTATCGATTTTTCCCCATTTGAAGCTGTGGTAACGAATTCATTACTAAGGTGTTCGTCGCGAGTGAGCACCCTGTTTATCGATCCTTTCCACAGGCTTAAATGTCGGATCAATCAATATATCGCAAATCACGCCCCACCACTGTCAACAGCGCATTTCAACAATCCGAATTTTCCGCATTTCTCCCATCTAAGTTGCGCACCTGTAGGGCTCTGGGTGCCGAAACTGGAAAAATCGATTTCAATTTTCGGTAACTTCCCGATAACCGGAGGATTTTGAAAAACCTCATGAATATTTTTTCTTGAATTTTAGATCAAGTCACAAACAAAGTTCTCTGTAAATCGTGAGAAATACACTTACAGTTTTGACTGAAATTAAATACTTATGAATTGTCAAAGGAGATTAGGGCATTCTTGAAGGTTCTTGGGTCGTTCTTCTTTGGCGCAGCAGAAAAAGCCTGGTTACCTCCATGTTTGAATGAAATTAGACTTAAGTCTGGGGAAAAGGCATAATAGGCGTAAATGACCCACCTTGATTCATTATCCTTTCGGATCAAGAATGACAAAACTGCTGCCAGGATCATCCTGTCCTCGTCTGAAAAAGTTGGATTACTTGATTGCTTCTTTAATATGTTCCTAACGTAGATCAATATATCTTTCCAACATCGGACACTTACATTGTAAGTTGCTAAAATGAAACTCATGTCTTTCAACAAGTCATCGCCTTTATAGACATCGTGTGACATAATCAGTTCCTTTAAACAAATTATAACTTGCTTATAATTGCTTATTACATTACAATACATTTAACATTACATTACATATTAATTACATTGCTTATTGATTTCGTGATTATAATTTATCTGCAAAGTCTCTCCGTTATATTTTACAATGTAATCATTTCTCCTCTTCAATTCTTCTTCCACGTCTCTCTCTCTCATACTCCATGGGCACTTAATTTTTAATAATTTATCATCATCAATAATACCATCCGGACTTGCACCAAGCAAACCACTTTCATGCACAAACAAGCCACAAGACTTCACTTTCACACCGAACGCTTCCTCAAACAAACGCCTTGCCTCACCTTCATTGTCAACACCATACTGAACAGCTCTCACTCTCTCAAATCATACGAACTAAAAATTTTCTTCAACAAGGATTTCGGATAACTGCCGAGCCGTATTGCCTTTAATACTGCACCGAAACAACTGGCAGTTAACAGAAATCTCCTGGTAATTAACCATAGATGATTTTTTGATTGTCCAATCGTATTCCTGTCAATCATATTAATTTGCTCAGCGCACACTCTCACACGCTCTTGCAAAAACATAACTTTATCCGGACAATTCTTAAACTCCTCTGATCTTAGAACAGACTCTAAATTATGCAGCTCCTCTTAAGCACCTACCTCTACCTAAATATCATAAAATTTTCCATTTCTGAGGGCCCGCGAAGCGAGCCGCGCGATGCGCCTTCCAGGGGGTCGGGCCGCGTAGCGGTCAGGGGGCAGGCTAGTAAGAAATAACTTTGAATGATACTTACCGGCCTCGTGGAGCGGGCAGAACCACGGCGAAATCAGGGGTGCCGACTCCAGCCCCAACGTAGAAAAAAAGAAGTAATCGGGGAAGCCCCGCACGTTGCCCTCCGTGCAACCGTCAGCCCACTCGCACTGAATGGTGTTGCGGAAGGCTGAAACAAATAATTATTATTTCTTTTATTATCTTTCGGTTTTTATTTTCACACAAATGTATGCATAGAAGAACCAATCCACACATCAGCTATTGCCGAATTTAATTGAGTAATTTAGTTTTTCACATGAAAGCGGTTGTGCAGATTTTTGTGCAAATCATAGTGACTTTTCTGCAAACGAAACTTTCGTGAGTTACTACTAACGCAACAATTACTCCAACTAAACGCATACCAAAATATGATGATGTTGTTATACCTGTCTTAATAATATAATATGTGTAATGTTGATGCGGTGTTTGAACATGTGATTCGCGTCATTTTGTATCCGAGATAATGACTTTTTTTTTCGAGGATGAGAATAATGTTCCGGAAATCCGGATAAAAGAGGGGACCCGTTGAACATGAACGACTGTGGTGATAAAAGTCAACCGAAAATGTTGAACCCAACTTTTCTGGACTGGAGCATTAACGACAAATAATAATTTAATGAAAGCGTGAGTTTTAAAAATATTTTTAATTTTTAATAAGATGCCGATGATATTCATGCATTTCGTAATCGGCGGGTAAAATACGCATTCGAGATCAGAGGACGACCACTTCTTCTGTATGATGTACTCCTTAATCGTAACTTTAAAGACAAATATTTATTTTAGTAAGTCTACAAATTTAAGATCAGGAGATATTAACTGAGAAGATGATCATGACTATAGCTTGTGGGGTAGGTTTACCGGCACGTACATAAAATGACATTCAAAAATATGAAAATTGCTCCGCCACAGCAAGCGATGCCCCGGCGATGCTTTATTCAAGCTGGGGGCTGTTTTGTTGCAATTGAGATGCAAACGTGGAATGTAATGAATGGGTCGTTCTTCTTTGGCGCAGCAGAAAAAGCCTGGTTACCTCCATGTTTGAATGAAATTAGACTTAAGTCTGGGGAAAAGGCATAATAGGCATAAATGACCCACCTTGATTCATTATCCTTTCGGATCAAGAATGACAAAACTGCTGCCAGGATCATCCTGTCCTCGTCTGAAAAAGTTGGATTACCTGATTGCTTCTTAAATATGTCCCTAACGTAGATCAATATATCTTTCCAACATCGGACACTAACATTGTAAGTTGCTAAAATGAAACTCATGTCTTTCAACAAGTCATCGTCTGTTTAGACATCGTGTGACATAATCAGCTCCTTTAATCAAATTATAACCGCTGAATCACCCATATTGCGTATTTATTTCTTAGAAATAAGGATTATGAAAAAACTTCACTTGAAACATGTAACACATAATCACACATAATCAGTTCCTTTAAACAAATTATAACTGCTGAATCACCCATTGCTTAATGATTTCTTAGAAATAAGGATAATGAAAAAACTTCACTAATAATACACATAATCAGTTCCTTCAAACAAATTATAACTGCTGAATCACCCATAGATCGTATTCGATAGTGGTTCGATATATGGTTCAAAACATCAACATAACCTCACTTCGCGCATTATCTCTCTTCTAGACCCTTCACTATATTTTCCTGTTTCTTCTTGAAATTATAAACCTTAAAACCTCTTTTTGTTATTTTCCTTATGTGTTATACAAAATCCTAAACCTGAAACAATGGTTGTCTGTAGTGTGCGAGACTGTTTTCACACTTGCGGCAGGGAGTCGTGCCAGTTTTTCAGATTTCCTCCTCCAAATTCCCTGCTGATGAAGTCTTGGCTGTCGACCCTTGGGTAGGATATTCCTGATTGCTGTGTCCCTACACAATTAAAAACGTTCATGCAATTGTCCTTGAATTTGATGGTAGTACTCATGATCATAATGTATCTGCCAAGTCTCTCCGTTATATTTTACGATGTAATCATTTCTCCTCTTCAATTCTTCTTCCACGTCTCCGTCTCTCTCTCTCATACTCCATGGGCACTTAATTTTTAATAATTTATCATCATCAATAATACCATCTGGACTTGCACCAAGCAAACCACTTTCATGCACAAACAAGCCACAAGACTTCACTTTCACACCGAACGCTTCCTCAAACAAACGCCTTGCCTCACCTTCATTGTCTACACCATGCTGAACAGCTCTCACTCCACTCAAATCATACGAACTAAAAATTTTCTTCAACAAGGATTTCGGATAACAGCCGAGCCGTATTGCCTTTAATACTGCACCGAAATAACTGGCAGTTGGTAGCATAGGTGTTTTTTTGATTGTCCAATTGTATTCCTGTCAATCATATTAATTTGCTCAGCGCACACTCTCACACGCTCTTGCAAAAACTTAACTTTATCCGGACAATTCTTAAACTCCGCTGATCTTAGAACAGACTCTAAATTATGCAGCTCCTCTGGAGCAGGTACCTCTGGCGACAAAAATCAGCAAAAAGCCACATGATGCCCGAAGGCCTCTACCAGCTGTTGGTAGAGTCTTTCTCTTAACCCGTCTGGTCGGCTGACATTGTGTAAACCCAACACTTTTCCACCCTCTTGTTGCCAATAGTATTTCACCAACAATTAGAGTGTTTTTCCAATTCTCCTATTAGATAAGCGGACCCCAGATTAGGTGTATGAGACAAATCTTGCGACACTGGCAGTATTAAATCAAGGGCATCTTCAGAGCTGTAGAACTTCAGAGTAGCAAGTTTAAGGTCATAAAACAAGGTATCGACTGCCTCTACAAATGCTCAAGGTCTATGTGATGCTCTCACATGCCGATGCAAGGATGATTCCTTGTACGCCTCCAATGTTCAATATTTCAGAAATACATTCTAAAAAATGAACACAAAAGAACCCACCTGCACATCGTAAAACACCTTTTGCTGCATGCTTGCTTGGACTTTCCCCTTTAGATATCGCACATCACCATCAAAAACAATTTCCGATACATGCTGAGATTCGAAAGCGTTTTCACCTTTGGAAACAAGCTTCATGGCCTCGTCTTCGAAAAAGTCGACAATATGTCTTAACTTAATGACGGATTTAATAGCCATAGTAAAAAAGTAAAAGAATTAAAGAAAATTAAATTAGAAATTACCAAAGAAAGAAAGATCTCTGAGAGATTTGGAAAAGAACGGTTAGGAAGTTTCTAGTTTTGAGGTTATTATTATTATTGTTTTGAACCAATCGATATCAATATATCGCATCGATAGAACGCCTGTTTGATGTATCGAATACGATCTATTGCTTTTTTGATTTCTTAGAAATAAGGATTATGAAAAAACTTCACTTGAAACATGTAATGGCGGGCATCGTCGGGGTCACAGCTACTGGTTGGAAAAATCAGTTCAATTGATTGAACAATAAATGCAAAGAGACTTTCATGTTTCATGTGGTACTAGGAGGCTACGCGGCCCCATCATGTGGTATAGATACACATTTTTATGGAGCAGCTCAGGACCATGGTAACAGTAAAAAACACGGGGTAAAAAACGGGAAACAAGGCTAAAATACACAATTTAAGAAAAACTAAGGCATTTCGACTCGAGACTGAATCATTTTCAGTCGGAAATGTTACGATAAAAATTTTTAAAAAACGATGAAAACCTGAGTCCTACATGGTGGTGGCCGGGATCTGAGAAAAATCCTGTGGTATATCGCACTTATTCCAAATTTTAGACCAAATTTATTATTGCATCTCTATCATTTTCTTCTTGATGGTAGGTAGAACACCAAGTTAGTGCTTTTCCCACCCCCTTTTCAAGCAATATTTCTTCCTCCTCCAAGAGTTATGCTAGATGAATGAAACCCAATTGAAAAGCTGTATAACAGAATCTACCAGCCTTAAGTTTTTTGGCAAGGACTTCGGGAGAAGTGTCAACCTCTTTTTCTCAACCAAACAAGCAACACTCCGACTGGGGGGATATTCTAATTTTGCGTTATCTAAGCCACAGCTGCAAATATTTATCTTCACGGAACTTGGTTTTTTCGGCCCTGGCGCCGAGCTCTCCTTGAACGCGCTTTTTGGGGTAATTCATCATAGCCTTCAGTTATTTGATGCTGTTCGCTCCGAATGCGACATTTTGCGGCGTTTCAGAATGGTCCCTACCAGTGATACTGATTCTCGGCAGTACGCACAGAAACGAAACTGCGGGAGGACTACACGCGGGCTCTGGAAGCGCAAAACTGGCGAAGGAATTGAAAACTATATGGACTGAGGTAAGCAGACAGGACCTAACCCACTCTTTGGGAAAAATTGAGTTATGAGTGGTTTTGAACTCAACCACTGCTCTTCTATCTATTGCCAAAAATTCAAAGTTTTTGTTGGAGTAAATTTTGCAGAAATTGAGCTTGAAGTTTATCTTTTACATTGAGTCCTGTGCAGGAGATAAACTTAAAACCTCTTTTTCTTGGTTCGATCCAGATGCATAGATTTAAATGGCATAACAGTCGATATATCGCAATTCACGCCACGGCACTGGAACAGAGTTAATGAAGGAGGATGCGAAGGGCATTAGAATCAAATCATGTAGTATCTTCTTACGATTCTAGATATAATAGCTCCGTGCTTTATCATTACAGATTTTGTACAAAGAGAGTAGCGCTGTCGAAACTCTTTCAGTTTTGAAGACAGGAGGTTGCGTGGAGGACCAACCCTCAGGGGAAGATGGAATGTGCGCTTTCAGCACATTTTCAGCTGCTCTGGAACCGGCAACCATCGCAGACTTCGAAAAGGCGTGTCGACTAACGAGTTGACACGGGCACTTTTTCTTCTAAACAGAAAAACACATAGTTTCTCCTCTTCATCCAGCTCCACGGCCGTTGGAGTCAAGATTGGACTGTCCGCTCATACACTCACATCCTGCTGCCATAAAAAGATGTTCTCTCGAAGAGCGTTCACCAAAAAGGTTCGGTACAGCTTTCAACCGAAAGCCCATTAACTCATGGGTATTTTTGTCTAGTTTGATCATCACCTGTTAAGAGGATATAAAACAAGAAAAAAAAGCGTTCTCATGACATTATGATTTCTAGGTGACGATGGAAAGAAAAGTCGCACGCAGCAGCCGAGAGGAAGAAAATATGGATTTCAAGGGTAGTATAGTATATGCATTTATACATATTAGAGGCGCCCTGACATTGCAGGCCATTAACAAAGTTCGGCGGAAAAAGTGCGTAATAAGCTATTAACGTGCGAAAAAACGTGTTAGGCGCCATCCCCAGGGGACCTCGGGGATGCACTGTTTCGCAGGTGTAGACAGAGAGAAGACACGATAGCTTTCAATTTATCACAGGATCACCAATTCCATTATCTGTCCGATTGAATGCATTGGACATTTAAAGACAAGAACATCGACACCTTTACAGTCCGAAAAAGTCTCCCAAGAGAATTTTCTTTGCCTTCAGGAAGTATTCCAATCAAAAGTTTGTCAACGTCAAAAGACGAAAAATTTGTACGAAACATTGCTATACGGTAAGGGTGGATTTTTATTGAAAATCTTATCTTAGGAAACTGCTGATGTAAGTTCATTAAGACAATAAAGACCAAGATGGTTTAAGTATGACTTTTAAGTGAAAAAGCAATGCCACTTACCTTTACTACAAAACAATTGAATTTATTTCTTCATAAAAACCACATTACTTTTATAAACTTACTTGATTGTCACACGATTCGGCGATAGATCACGATTACACGATTCCTGATCTATTACTATCGCAATGGCTCCAAAATTAAGGTGAGATCACCGTGAAGCATACCTTTTTTTTTTATTAAACCTCTGACCACCTCTGCCTGGGCCTCCGCCGCCTGGTCCTTGGTTATTGTTTGGGCCCAGTCGCTGATCATTGGGATCTACTGCGCCGGGCCTCCCCGAAAATCCGCGCGCAATGCTGCCACTTGCTCATCGGTCATTGCACTTGCGCCGAGAGACTGTAGCGCCGTGCGGGCAGCCATTGCAGACTGCAACTTGAAACTATTAANCATTGCTATACGGTAAGGGTGGATTTTTAATGAAAATCTTATCTTAGGAAACTGCTGATGTAAGTTCATTAAGACAATAAAGACTAAGATGTTTTAAGTATGACTTTTAAGTGAAAAAGCAATGCCACTTACCTTTACTACAAAACAATTGAATTTATTTCTTCATAAAAACCACATTACTTTTATAAACCTACTTGATTGTCACACGATTCGGCGATTGATCACGATTACACGATTCCTGATCCATTACTATCGCAATGGCTCCAAAATTAAGGTGAGATCACCGTGAAGCATACCCTTTTTTTTATTAAAAAAAGGAAAAATAACATTTATTTGGCCGATTGATTACTTTGNAAAAAAAAAAAAAAAGGAAAAATAACATTTATTTGGCCGATTGATTACTTTGTTCTCATGATATATCATTGCAATCTAAAAGGAAACTTATTGTTCCAAATAAAATAGATGTAACTCAGTGTATTGTTCAAAATTGTGAAAATCCTTCAGGGCATACCTTAATGGGCCGCGAAAGAACACACCTTAGCAAGTTTTGTTCATCGATCCTTGTAACTTCTCAACACTTTTCGTCTCTCCTGAAAAATTGTATCTTTGGACTTTAAGTAATTGCCTTCTAAAAGCAACGCGTTTATTAAAGGTCTCTTCAGCCGCATTGTAGATCGAGATCTAAGATTAGAGATAGAGAAAGTGCAAGTATCGGTAGATGACCGCTTGAGTTGGTGGAGGATTTACCAAAATTCACGGTAAGTAACTTCCTACGAACTTACTTGTCAAAATGTTAAGAACAGCCCCCCCCCCCCAAAAAAAAACTAGGTACACAGTCGCATTGTTCCTCACAACACCTGGCGGCGAAGAACCTATTGACACTTACAAAAGCTCTGATGGGAAAAACTCCCTGCTAGAGAATGAGACTGTAAAAGTGATGCATTTTGAAAATCAGACGGCTTCTAATGTGAAATTCCTCCAAAATTGTACGTGGCTTGGTTACTTTCTGTTTAACTCCGTCCACATCATCTACAACGCGACGCTAGGGTGGAGCGATTTTGAAAAAAGTTGTCGAATCGAGTTGTCCCTGAATAATACCAATAATAAAAAACTCACTTTATAGAAGGGATAAAGGTTCTTTTGTTTTTTCTTTTAGAAAATAAGGGTTTACAAGAAAGGGTCTTATGACAGAACGAAACTTTTTCTCTGCAACTTTTACTGTAAGAGGTAAGACCAAATCTATTCATACAGTTCCATGGTAACCCCTTCCACCGTGGCCCAGACCGTCCCAGCTGATAAGTCTTAATGGCGGGAACAGTCCCATGAAAGAGTAAATTTTTTTCGAATTTTGACGTTTTCCGTCAGTACATGGGGCCTAAAGATGACGGATCCAAAATTTGATTTTTCAGGCAAGTGAATAGTCAATCTCAGCTGAAATTGACGATTTAGCGCCGAAGTCAAAAATTTCCTTGGTTCTTGCGCATCCTAAACCGTTGAAGCAGTACGTTGAAATCGCGAGTTTGTCGCAAGGGGGAGGCTGCGCCGATGGCGGCGACGTCGTTGGGAAAGCCCCGAGGCGGGAGTGCCTGCAGCAATGTCCACCTCCAGCGTATCTGATTTAAAACTTTTCCTTCACACGTTATTCAGGCTCAGACTGACAAAAAAAATAATTGCTATGGCCCCATTATTCACTCCAGTATTAGTGGCGGTGCCATCTGACCCCGCTGCAACCACTTATTCAATATCAGCCTTCGGTTTTTCTGATAAGTCAAAAATAGTGAAGGCGACGCTTCGACCACTGCTGTCTTGCGTAGTAACGTGGCCAACGTAAGTGGATCCTGGTTCGCATGAAATGAAAATATGTTCTTCTTTTATGCATCTTCGATGACTATTGCCAGCTTCATATTGATAGGAGATTGTCTTGTCCTTTCTACCATCGAAATATAAACCGCAAATCTCGTTTTGTGGGATATTTACAAGTTCTTGAAGAATATTGACGGTTCCGCGACGCGACAGCTGCGACCGGGCTATTTTTTAATTTTGCGATGTCCTCCGCAATTGCCGCACACTCGCGGAGAAACTCTTCCAACTTATCCTGCTCTGCTCGCCAGCGGCGGAACTGCAGGACTTCGAGGTCTCGCTGGGCGCGTTGCTACCCCAGCTCCACTTGAGCTGCCTCCAGAGCACGAGAAAAACAACAGAGAATACAGAGACCGCAGAAGAATACAGCAGCAGCAAGAATGTGGAGAATACAGAGGCAGCAGAAGTAATTCCAAAGCAGGATTTTTTAACAACGTTTTCTCAATGATGGAACTTTTCGTCGGCAAGTTTGGAAAGACATGCGAATCGAAAGCGTGGATCGCTGGTTTATTTTCGACAAGCAATTGGCAAAAAGTACATGATAAAAGAAGATACCAGGAATTTTCCGAATTTTGTTGATGAACAAGAACCGGACATAGACCGGAAAAATTGGCATTTAAAATTCTAGGGCGGTGCGGCAAGATGTGAGGCAGCTGAACTTCTAGTTTCCAACTTCATGGTGTTTTCTTCGCCAAAAGTAGCCGTTTTTAAGTTTCTCAAGGCACCGGGAAAAGGTTCAGCTCCTCTCCGCTGTCAATATTTCCTCGTCTCCATTCTTCCCTGATAATGCCGACGATGTCATCAGTCTTTAACAATACCGTTCACCACATATTTTGTCATGCCTGTAAATACAATTTCATTGATTAAAATAAGTTTCTTTGAAACATTTTTGTAACAAACATTTTCTTGTACATTTTTACTAAAGAGGGATTTTTAAGTCAATCTTTTTGCATTGAGGCGTTTTTTACTTTTTCCCACTGCCAGGAGGAGGATTATTTTCAGTAAGAGCCAACCTAGCTGAAACGTCTGTGCATGCTAGGTGGAAAAGAACTTCCATGGATCGGATCCTATAAAATGTGAAGACCCCAATCCAAATTGATGAACCTCGCCGTTGATAGGATTCTCAACTCCTAAATTATTTAACTCCTTGCCGATGGCACCGCATATGTAACATCCTTGTGTGGACTTTCAATCCGCTAAAGTATTGCATACTTTACTGTCAATCATGGTGCGAATTAACTGATGTTAAACAGAGATACCACCCTTCACGTTTGAGGCGGACAAATGTTTTATCTCCTCGTCCATTCGTGAGGATTCATTTCTGATAACCTCGTCATTTTCCTTAATGAATTCGAATCGAATAGGCCGACAAAAGAAAGTTGAACTTGGGCGGGGGCTCTCCCAAATTATACGGGGCCCCGCGCTCACCCTCAGAGGTACAAATTAAGTGCAAAACGGTGCCGAGTCAAGAGGTCGCTTAATATTTTCCTCTGTTTCTTGGACCTTCAATTTATAATTATTTTGGGTAGAACTGTCCATGCCCCACTTTGATATCAAAACATAATCTACTATATTAATAACAACTAGGATCTTAATTTATTGTCAATTTTATATTGAAAAAACGAGAGAGAAAAAAAATAATATTTTTCAAAAATGTATTCATAATTCTAATTTCAATCGAAAACACAGGACAAAGCGGAAACAAGGCTAAAACTACAAAATATAAAGGCAGGACGTTTCGGTACCTTACGGCACCATTATCAACTGCAAGAAGAATTAAAAATAAAAATAAATTAAAATAAAAACCAGCAAACGGCGTTACATCGTGAAATTGGTAAATGAGACTGCCAATTCTAATTTCTATACCAATCATTCACAGAGCTATTTATATGTCTAGGATTTGGAAAATTCTTTGGACTGTATGATCAAGTAGCGCTTGAAGAAGCTTGATCGGCACGATATTCTCCAGGACAGAAATTGCCTCTGCTTCCGGCTAGCAGTTTTTTTTGGGATTTGATAGTGTGGTGCGGGGGGGGGGGGNGGGGGGGGGGGGTTCGGTTCACCCATCACAATAGACACATTCCTCATATCAATATATTTATTTTTAGTTAATTTAACCGAAACAAACAAAGCAAGATCCATCTCTTTCGACCGAAACGGAGGCTGAATCTGCTCTCATCTAAAGCCATTTATATTGTTACCATTTAAGAAGTAAAATTAATAATTTTTTAGTTTTCAAATAAAATCATGTTTTAAATATCTAGTTATTAAATAAAATAATTTTATTAGATATTGTTTTGTTATGTAAGCGCTACCTACCGCGCTCGGCTAAGAGCCCTGTCTACCCACCACCTTTGAGGCAGGGGCTACCAGCTGGGGTCCGCAGGATTGCTAAACCTGTGACAGCACAGTCCCCCATACGGTAAAGGTTGTCGGTATGATTGTCGACCTGGGCGCATTCACTGTCTCTCGTTGTTTTGAGGCTGAGGAGGAATCCTTCACTCCTGGTAACAGTCGGTTTTTAAGTCGGAATTTCCTCTCGCAAATTCCACAAGCATACGCTTTATCAAAGCCAGCCGGTTTATGGAGGCGAAAATGTACAGCGAAATTGCTGGCGTTCACCTCCTTACGACAGACTTGGCATGTTTTTCTGCCTGCACACAACACAATACAATTACAAACAATACAATACAATTTAATTACCCAGTAATGAAGGGTAGAAGGAGAAATTAAATTAGAGAAAATAACAATTGAAATTTTCACACTAATAGGCATATGAATCGGATTCGTAAATTGAGCTATAAACTGGTGCGTAGCCGAACTCTATTTGGGCCTTGGACAGAAAGTTGAAAAGTTCAGGTCGTCAGCTTTGCAATGGTAAAGCCTGGTTTCCAATTGACGCCTTGGCGCGATGCGTCGCGCGCGGCAAAGTTGGATCTCGAGTTAGTATGCGACCGCTCCTAATGCGATTTCGGTGGCGCGGAGCGCCTTCCGCTCGCAGCTGACGCGCCAGACGCGGCATAGTTGGGAAAATCTCAACTTTGCCGCGTTGCGTCGCGCGCTAGGAGCCGTGCTTTCGCTGCGAACGTACCCTTTTTTCTAAGATTACTCGTTTATCGTTCATTTGAGGGAAGAAAGTCACTGGACTTTTTGATTTTTGATTTACTTTTATTCTGCTAAAATTACTTGTTGTTATATTGTTATTTGTGTGTGTAAGGTTGTTAAAATTATGTTATTGTGATGAATTCCGGCAATTTTGCCGTTCATTATAGGATGCACAAGCCCGCGGGGTTCGACAAGCCTTGCGCTTGCTCGACATGTGGAAGAAAATTTCGCCCCTTTCTCGCGCTCAGATAGTAGCTGGCCGAGCCGCAAGCCGCAAGCCGTAGCCGCAAGTGTCAAGTGACAAGCATCAAGTGTTTCTTACGCAGATTGTGAAGTTATGAGTGCATTTCAGACTTTGCCGATGCGCTCATCGTGATTTTTGAGGCATTATCTATAAGAAACAACTCTTATTTTTGCTCTAGCAAAAGTTTGCAACAGGCTCATTGGTCCGCTCTCTGACTTTGATACTTTCCTTTGCCACTTGATTGATTATTTCGTGGCTGGGGACGGGGCACTCGAATTGGCTTCCCGTATTCAAAATATTCTTCTTCTTGCTCTTGTGGAGGGGGAGCGGTACGACCACCTTTACCACCGCGTGGCTTAAAGTGTGGCTTAAGTGTTAACAATTAGTAAAAATTAATAGATCAGAATACTCTCATTACATCATGAAATTTCAGATTTTTATGTAAGAGGTTGAAATATACTGGTTCCTTTTCATGTCTCGCCATGTGGAAATTATAACTTTTTTTCCATTTTTGTGTTTTAAGTGCGGGTTGCATACTCTGGCTTCTGAAAAATATGATATATTTTACAGCCTCTTAAAATTTCATGGAATATTTCACTGAAACTTCCATTCTCTCATTTCTTTCATACCACCCTGTGTATGCGCAATGCGTGGATGATGCTCTCGCGTTATAGCACTGATGGATGTTTTTCCCCTTGTTGCAATGCATTCAAATGGGGCAAGAAGTTTCACGTAGCTTTTCACGAGGATTTAACAAGGAAATTTCCCTATAATTTTGCCCGGCGGTAGCCTCCATGTAGCGAGTACAAGTAATTTGCACCGCGCTGTTGAGCGTCGTAACAAGGGAATAATTCAGTGCTCATCTAAATGGAGTGGGGTTTGACGAATTAATTTCAGACCGTGTCATTTAAACCACCTTCTTCGCCTCGTCTCATCAGTTTAAAAGCTAGCGCCTTGCCCATGCCTTCGCTACGTTGCGCGATGTGGTACAATACGATATTGAAGCATTTTCATTCCAACAGACCACCGGACAAGGTGCGACTTTCAGCGCTATGGTACATGCCTCCTCCCAAGCGTTTCACAAGAGCGCGGAGATGCGCAAATCGTGCTCTACGTGAAATTCAAAGAGGATGGCAATATCAGAGTGCTCAAAGTCGTTCCTTGTCTAGTGGTGGTACCAGTGGCGTGGCGTGCTTCGCGATATATCGATTGTTCTGCCATTTAAACCCATGATAAAGAATCGATTATTAAGGTGTTCGCTGCGAACACCCGGATTATCGATCCTTTTCCATAGGTCTCAATGGCGTAACAATCGATATATCGCAAAGTACGCCACGCCACTGGGTGGTACATGATGAAAATAGTACCCTTTCAAATCTCTCTCCTACGATTGATTTTTCCATTCCATGTGCAATCCGTGGCTGACACAAAATCTGTAATCGCAAGGCAACGCAATCAAAGTTTTATGCACTAGCGGCACGTCAGGGAGTCGTAGAGTTTCTAAGAAAAAAAAATCTGGGTAACCGGCAACATCTCCGTCTGAACATCCTATTCATACTAAACTTAAAACCATAGAAAAAATCCTGAACACTCACCCTCATGTGCAGATTGTCCTTTCTTCATGAGATAAAACTGTGGTGGGATTATCTGAAGGTCGAATAGCGTCTAAATGAGTGAAAGTCTAGTAGTAGTGAATGGTGAGTGATTGACAGTTTTTCATTCAAGGAGAAAACCCTAAGAATGTGGCCCAAATATTGCGTACAACAGGATGGTAAAATATTGCTGGATCTACACTACCCTGTGGGGAAATCAGGGTATAAAAATCTCATCAGATTAAAAAATTAGAACTCTACTAAGCAACAGTGCAAGGCTGAGAAGGGGAAAAGTTCAACTCAGGCAGACGCATTGCAACCCTATGAATTGGATCACTCGACAAGCTTTCGCCCTTGTTCCATGAAGTTTCTTACAGCAGACGCGTGATTTCCAACCTGTGAAATCGTGAGATGGAACGAAATGTTTGGGATTGTCATACAGGGTTATTCAAAAGTCACGCACCACTGGCCATAAATTTAAGTTCTAATTATGATATCGACTCACGGCTTAAGACGTTTTTCCTCATATTAAGGGGAAACTTTTCAAGATACTTTTCCAACCTGTGAAATCGTGAGATGGAACGAAATATTTGGGATTGTCATACAGGGTTATTCAAAAGTCACGCACCACTGGCCATAAATTTAAGTTCTAATTATGATATCGACTCGCGGTTTAAGACGTTTTTCCTCATATTAAGGGGAAACTTTTCAAGATACTTTCCAGTTTTTGATTCCCTGGGAGGGAGGAGGGCGGGGGGAGGGGGGGGCAACTCCAAAATTTCAAATGACCACCCCCCTCATGATCTGTGGTGCGTGACTTTTGAATAATCCTATATATCATGAAGAAAACAGAGCTAAAGTTTGGTAATTAGTAATCAGGTTAAATAATCTTTCAACTTTCCTCACTTTATCACTACAACCTTGTAACGACACCATTACCGTTTACCGTTTTGGGTATTTTGGTTTCTCATCCTGTACTCTCTCCGTCCAATCGATTCACTCTTCCAGGAATTGGTGTCAGCCTATTGAATTTCAATAGCCTGTAACCAATCGGAATCGAAGATAGACCTTTCCCTTACTTTTATAAGCGAATTTCTCGGGTATCCCCCTCCCCCTCCCCCTCCCCCTCCCCCGTTCTATAAATCATTAAACTGAGTGTGAGCCAGGAACTTTTATAACGGATACGCTATATCAATCATGCCATCGAGAATTTGACGCGCAGAATTCAGTTTCTTTAAATACAGCTTTTTTAATACTTGTTTTATGTAAACACATTCATTCGAAACGGCTCTGTCGGTAGGAAAATGAGTAAACAAAAACTTCGGAAGCGCGAAAAAGTTTTCATCTTCTCAGTTTAACATTAGTTGAAGCACCTTCCCTTTTTTCCGCGGCAGAAACTTTTCAGCCAACTTTCTCTATTCTTTTCTTCGTGCTAATATTACGCGGGTCGTTCGGTATTGACCTATGCACCGCTGTAATAGGGTTATTAGAATGTGCTTTTTTAGACGGTTAAAGAAGTTTTAAAAAAAGGATATTAAACTGAGATATCCACCGAAAAGTTTCCTCTTGGTTTGAAAAAATCACAATAAAATATCCAACGCACTCAAATGGTTCTTATCGATTTTTCAATTCAGCGCAATCCTAGCGATATCACAGATTTATTTATTTTGTCTGTATTTTCTTGCAAATGCAATTGAGTTAGAAAGCCAGAAATGTTTATAGTAAGACTCGTGATGCCTTATTGTAAGGAAAAATTAAGTCNTAATTCAGTGCTCATCTAAATGGAGTGGGGTTTGACGAATTAATTTCAGACCGTGTCATTTAAACCACCTTCTTCGCCTCGTCTCATCAGTTTAAAAGCTAGCGCCTTGCCCATGTCTTCGCTACGTTGCGCGATGTGGTACAATACGATATTGAAGCATTTGCATTCCAGCAGACCACCGGACAAGGTGCGACTTTCAGCGCTATGGTACATGCCTCCTCCCAAGCGTTTCACAAGAGCGCGGAGATGCGCAAATCGTGCTCTACGTGAAATTCAAACAGGATGGCAATATCAGAGTGCTCAAAGTCGTTCCTTGTCTAGTGGTACATGATGAAAATAGTACCCTTTCAAATCTCTCTCCTACGATTGATTTTTCCATTCCATGTGCAATCCGTGGCTGACAGAAAATCTGTAATCTCAAGGCAACGCAATCAAAGTTTTATGCACTAGCGGCACGTCAGGGAGTCGTAGAGTTTCTAAGAAAAAAAAATCTGGGTAACCGGCAACATCTCCGTCTGAACATCTTATTCATACTAAACCTAAAACCATAGAAAAAATCCTGAACACTCACCCTCATGTGCAGATTGTCCTTTCTTCATGAGATAAAACTGTGGTGGGATTATCTGAAGGTCGAATAGCGTCTAAATGAGTGAAAGTCTAGTAGTAGTGAGTGGTGAGTGATCGAAAGTTTTTCATTCAAGGAGAAAACCCCAAGAATGTGGCCCAAATATTGCGTACAACAGGATGGTGAAATATTGCTGGATCTACACTACCCAGTGGGAAAATCAGGGTATAAAAATCTCATCAGATTAAAGAATTAGAACTCTATTAAGCAACAGTGCAAAGCTGAGAAGGGAAAAAGTTCAACTCAGGCAGACGCATTGCAACCCTATGAATTGGATCACTCGACAAGCTTTCGCCCTTGTTCCATGAAGTTTCTTACAGCAGACCGTGATTTCCAACCTGTGAAATCGTGAGATGGAACGAAATATTTGGGATTGTCATACAGGGTTATTCAAAAGTCACGCACCACTGGCCATAAATTTAAGTTCTAATTATGATATCGACTCGCGGTTTAAGACGTTTTTCCTCTTATTGAGGGGAAACTTTTCAAGATACTTTCCAGTTTTTGATTCCCTGGGAGGGGGGAGGGGGGGGGAACTCAAAAATTTCAAATGGCCACCCCCCTCATGATCTGTGGTGCGTGACTTTTGAATAACCCTATATATCATGCAGAAAACAGAGCTAAATTAGTTCGGTAATTAGTAATCAGGTTAAATCATCTTTCAACTTTCCTCACTTTATCACTATAATCTTGTAATGACACCATTGCAGTTAAGCGTTTTGGGTATTTTGGTTTCTCATTCTGAATACTCTCCGCCCCATCGATTCACTCTTCCAGGAATTGGTGTCAGCCTATTGAATTTTAATAGCCTGTAACCATTCGGAATCGAAGATAGACCTTTCCCTTACTTTTATAAGCGAATTTCTCGGGTATCCCCCTCCCCCTCCCCCGTTCTATAAATCATTAAACTGAGTGTGAGCCAGGAACTTTTATAACGGATACGCTATATCAATCATGCCATCGAGAATTTGACGCGCAGAATTCAGTTTCTTTAAATACAGCTTTTTTAATACTTGTTTTATGTAAACACATTCATTCGAAACGGCTCTGTCGGTAGGAAAATGAGTAAACAAAAACTTCGGAAGCGCGAAAAAGTTTTCATCTTCTCAGTTTAACATTAGTTGAAGCACCTTCCCTTTTTTCCGCGGCAGAAACTTTTCAGCCAACTTTCTCTATTCTTTTCTTCGTGCTAATATTACGCGGGTCGTTCGGTATTGACCTATGCACCGCTGTAATAGGGTTATTAGAATGTGCTTTTTTAGACGGTTAAAGAAGTTTTAAAAAAAGGATATTAAACTGAGATATCCACCGAAAAGTTTCCTCTTGGTTTGAAAAAATCACAATAAAATATCCAACGCACTCAAATGGTTCTTATCGATTTTTCAATTCAGCGCAATCCTAGCGATATCACAGATTTATTTATTTTGTCTGTATTTTCTTGCAAATGCAATTGAGTTAGAAAGCCAGAAATGTTTATAGTAAGACTCGTGATGCCTTATTGTAAGGAAAAATTAAGTCTGAGGGGTTTTTAGCGACTTTTCAAGTTAGCAATCCTTCTGTACCATTAAGAATTGAGAACGGTTTATCTGTCTTCCTCTGTATAATATATATCCATATATATCCATCTGTCGTGAAAAAATTACTGACCCTTTGACAACATTCTATCCTGTCACACGGACAAATTAAACAAACCCATTTAATGACAGCAGAAACTACTTATTTCAATGAGGACTTTCAAGAACTCAGTTCCCATTTCTGAACTCTCTAAGGATTTCGTCAAAATTAATTATTAATCGGAAAATTTAACAAAACACTTTTGAGCCCAATGGAGATGTTGCATGTGCGCGTGAGGAATAAAAATTAATAGGTGGTGGAACGCCGCCTCCATGGGCACCATTTGAATGATTGAGCTGTCCTCGCCTGCCATGGCGATTCCGCGTATTGAATCCTCCGGGAAGGACATGTTACTTTGAAGGAAGACAAATGTAAACAAGAGATAACCTAATATCAAACACGCAAGTTATATATCAAAACAATAGAAGAAGGCCCAAGTACGGGAATACTTAAAAATATTCGGGAACGAAAGTTGACACCAGAGGTAACAAAATCTGAGGGAGAAACGACGATCCCCAGGAGCTGGGCTGGAACACAAGATTTTGATGAATTAGATCGGTAGAATGAGTTGGCGGTCGGCAGTTTTTTACATTTAGTCCAGCAGCGACGTATCTTCGGTAGCACAACAGGGTAGGCACCAGAGAAAGCCAGACAGGACGACCAGACTTTTTATTTGTTTCGGAAAAAGTGTAAAAACTGCCGTTCTTGATCTTTGTTGTTCGCCAGGAAAGAGGGGAAACTGGGATAAATTGTCGACTTTTTTCTAAAGGAAAAAGGCTAACCCTTGAACGTAGATATACATCACCAAACACGTCGATCAAGATTCTGAGGGACGGATTTACAAAATTTGTAGCACGTCATAAAGTACTAGGCCGAAACAAACAGTAAGAAAATAATTGAACATCGTGCAGATAACAGCAATAAATAATGAATAAAGGAGAAGAATGGCCATTAGCTGTGATTAGTTTATTAAGTGCGTCAACACATTGCCGAAGCTTTTCGACCCCACTCGGTCATCTTCAGGGTGCAGAATCATATGCAAGCACGAAACAAACAATGCGTAAAATATAAAATACAAGCACTAACTATCAAATAACTACATTTTTCCAGCTAAGGTGTGCAGCAATAAGAAAATAGATTGACAACGTAATAAAGTGACACTAGGGAATGACCATTGAATTAACCTGACTCTGCTTGGATGGTTGAGAGGTCCTCGAGATCGACGGGCGAACACGGCCCGGGGCCGGGGGCCTCAATAGAGAGAGGCTCCTGGCTTCCGGGGTTGAAGCCGGATGGGCGCAACTGGGCATGGGGTTGCTTCTGCCACTGGTGGCCGGGCCGTGACCGTCGCAGGCCGCTTTTTCTTAAGCCGAGTTTTCCTCCAGCTGGCGCACGGTGGATCGAGTCAATGGTACAGGTCGGTCATGGGCGATTCGGGCAAATCGCATTTTTTAAGGGTCAAAAGTGTTTCTCAAGAGTTATATTTTAAGGATCTGACATTGATTTGGAACGAAACATGTTCATTTTTGTGAGAGAAGGCATCAAAGAGGGGCTTTGCGTAACTTTTTATTTTAGCGACAAATCGTCCGAGTCTTTCTATTCCATTTAACTTGCTTCTGTTTAAATTAATGCTAATTTCATTGACATATTCTTGTTCTTCTGAGTCTGGAGAACACATTGCACTAGTACTTTTTTGTATTTGGCCCATTTTTTCAATGATTATGTTTGCGCTAATGTGCTCATCTCAAAGAGCGAAAAAAAAAAGTTTAGGTAAAATTTTAACTACCCATCCGCCGCTATCCGCCAGAAAAATTTGTATAGGCATGTTCGTAGGAGTTCTGAGAATACGATCCCGCAAAATTTGGGTGCCACTTTGGCCGTGACGTCACTTTTTCTGTTGCATTCCGAGATTGCGCGCGAGCCTTATCTCGAAAATCAAGCAACCGGTTAGCTGCCGCGGCACTTAGCTTGCTTCTGTTTAAATTAATGCTGGTTTCATTAATTGATTCTTATTTTCCAGAGTCTAGAGAACACATACCGCTAATAATTTTTTGTATTCGGCCCATTTTTTCAATGATTATGTTTGCACTAATGTGCTTATATCAAAATGCAGAAAAAAAAAGTTAAGGTAAACTTTTAACTACCCATCCGCCACCATCCGCCAGAAAAATTTGTATAGGCATGTTCGTAGGAGTCCTGAGAATACGATCCCGCAAAATTTGGGTGCCACTTTGCGCCACTTTGGCCGTGACGTCACTTTTTCTGTTGCATTCCGAGATTGCGCGCGAGCTTTATCTCGAAAACCAAGCGACTAGTGAACTCTCGTAACAGCTAAATGACCCAGGTAGGTATGATTCCTGTTCATCGGAAACTGAAAAACAAGTTTCACCATCAAGACGTGCTCTTTGGCCCGTTTTTCGTATTTTCATTATTTCCTAAACTACATATCTATAGGAGAACTAAAAAAAAAAATGTAAAAAAAATATTATTCAAATTAATAGAGAAAATGGTGGGGCGTAGACTCGATGTCGTGCTCCGAGAGCATAAACCTGCGGGAGTTATGCAAATTGTGTTGCCGGCTTAGCAGGGAAAGTAATCGGTTTCCGTTCATTCCAAGAGACACAGGTGGAATTACGCGGTTTGGTGAGCTTCGGTTGGGCTTCTGAGTAGCCGAAATTAATAAATACAGAATTGTGGGCGAAACTGGAACACAGGATTCTGATGATTCGGTTTCTTCTTTACCCCAAGTAATAATCCCGGAATATACCGGATGTTTTAATATATAGGATAATTTACAGTGTAAACTTCATCCGAAAAGAAACAAGTATTACTAATTCCTAAATGAAAATTTGAAGTGGTGCATTATCAAACTCAAGATGTATACATTTTTCTAATTATGATTTGTTTGGAATTTGGGAAAACTTACATCTGTGGAGACATATGTTGAAGAATGGCTGAGGCCCAGCGACGGTAGCAAGATGCTCGATGTTCCTCTAGTCTGGCAGGTGGATNTACTTGGGGTAAAGAAGAAACCGAATCATCAGAATCCTGTGTTCCAGTTTCGCCCACAATTCTGTACTTATTAATTTCGGCTACTCAGAAGCCCAACCGAAGCTCACCAAACCGCGTAATTCCACCTGTGTCTCTTGGAATGAACGGAAACCGATTACTTTCCCTGCTAAGCCGGCAACACAATTTGCATAACTCCCGCAGGTTTATGCTCTCGGAGCACGACATCGAGTCTACGCCCCACCATTTTCTCTATTAATTTGAATAATATTTTGACAACGAGCGCTCACATGAATTCCTTATTGCGGGATAATGGATGATGAGCACAAGACTGACACAAAGCGACAGGATGAAATCCGGAAATCGCCACAAGCCAGGAAAGAACCGAATCTTAAGAGAGAGCTACTTGGCCGCAGATGCAACACGGAGGCCGCACACGATAGGTGAAAACCGTCAGGTTGGGACTTTTGAACTTTTGAAAGTGGGATTCTTTTAATCGCTCTTCGTACGTGTACAAATATTGGAAGCGGCGCTCTCATTGTACAAGAGAAGGTGGTGTCTTTTTTACCAAGATTTTTGCATTATACTTTATGCGGAAGTGATCTTCCGATCAAGTTTGAATGTTGATAAAAATTGGGTGAAATTAAGACCCCCTCCGGGGGTGGTGTGGGAGGGTTTAAAATGACAGAATTCAAAACAAATAACTTTTGAAAAAGGGATTCTTTTAATCGCTCTTCGTACGTGTACAAATATTGGAAGCGGCGCTCTCATTGCACAAAAGAAGGTGGTGTTGCTTTTATACCAAGATTTTTGCATTATACTTATGCGAAAGTGATCTTCCGATCAATTTTGAATGTTGAAAAAAATTGGGTGAAATAAAGACTCCCTCCCGNGGGGGGGGGGGGGGGGGGGAGTAGTTTAAGCTAAAAATTTCATGTACGACCTCCCTGATTAACGGTGTCCGGACTTTTCGGCGTGGGAGTGTTGGGCGCAAGTTCTACAGGGTTATTCAAAAGTCACGAACTATTGGTCATAACTTTAGTTCTAATTATGATATCGATTTGCGGTTGAAGACGTTTTTCCTCATATCGAGGGGAAAACTCGTTTAGGTACTTTCTAGTTTTTGATCCTCTCGGGGGGAGGGGGGCAACTCAAAAATTTCAAATGGCCATCCCCCTCATGGCCAGTGGTGCGTGACTTTTAAGTAACCCTATATACTTTTTAGAATACAAGAAGGGACTGCTTACCTTATTTTCCACGTGATGCGAAAATTAATGTTCTGTTTTTATCTTTGGGACCGCTATCATAATGTAAAGAAGGTTGACCGCCCAGCGTTTCTCTCATTAATTCGTCGGGGATTACCAAAGATTTTAGAGAAGAAGGATGGGGGGGGGCGCTTCCGCGCTATTTCTTTGCTTACACACAGAGCGTTTCAACGTCTCAATTTTGGACACTTCGGCTGACACGCCAGGAGTAATATTGTCACTTACACTCGGAACAGCACTACGTAAAGTCATTTGATTTATTTTATACCTGAGACAACTGCTTGTATGTTCTCTCATTGGATTGTGGTAATTTAACTGCCTCACGATTTCACCATCTTTCATGTGCAAACTAGTATTACATTTGACGACCTTATTTTTTTTTTTTTTTCGATACACCTAGATACACTTTTTTCCTCTATTCCTCGCCTCTCAAAACAATACAAAAACCCTTTCTCAGCTAATAAGTCTCTCTCTTACTCTTGAAACTCCATGGTTTAGATCAAGTAATATCAATATCACGGGAAACAGAGCACAGAAACAAAATAAACAAAAAATTACATCAACTACTGTGCGGTATCACAACATCACATACAGCTCAGCATGACGATATGTCTCTAACACGTTTCAACTTTGACTGATCATCTGTCACAAACACGTATGTGAACATTCAATCGCTCGTCCCTAATCAGAAACGAGTTCCCTATTAAGATCACTGATCAGTGCGATTAGTTCCTAGGTGCCAGATTTACTGTCTATTGAAGTACACTAAAAAGTCCGTGCGCCGAAAAGTCCCTCGCCGAAAACTACCCGCGCCGAAAAGTCCGGGAACCCTGATTGACCTGGTCCAGTGTGCGTCCAGAGAGGGGACGATATGAGCGGGCAGTTAAATTCTTTCGGGTCGCTCACCGAAACGGTCGGCCAGCTTCAATCAGATGATTGGGTAGTATGAGAGAAATAAATCTAAAAGTTGGGAGAATATCATCAAAGTGAGTCGTTGAAAGTTTCTCTATTATGTGCATAGTGAACCCCCGTCACAGCGACCTTCGGGAATCTCATTTGGATCTGGACGAGAGCGACCCTGAGAGGTCTCCTGTTTCAGCCACTCGCTCACGCTTCAGCAAGTCTAGTTGTTGTTCCTTTTCAAATCGTGTCAGTCGACAAAGGCAATTTGCCATTGCTTTTAACAGTATGAAATCATTCTTATAAAGAAATTCTTGGGCTGATTATACAATCAACCAACTTGCGTATGCGGGAAATGTGACATATCGACGGTGAAACTACCAAACCACGTATCTCGGTTTGCGACGTCGCAGACTTCCTGTCATACTTTATTTTTTAAATGAAAAACTACTTAACATCCAGTCTTGAAAATTTTTGTGATTTTTCCTCTTCGTGCGGAGAAAATTCCGTGAAAATTTCAAGGAATGATATTGATTTGGTCTTCTTCAAAAAAATAAAATGTGAGCGTAGATTTTTAAACACCGCAAACGAGATACGTGGTTTGGTAGTTTCACCGTCGATATACAACCTGCCGTTTCTATAACAGGTTTTTTATGGGATTCTTATAAAGTACTTCTATTCTATCTTCAGAGACCACACCAAGAACGAAATTCTCCGATTCCTGTGGAATTTTTGTATACGATAGATAATTATAAATCATTCGTACAGGTTTTAAAAAGTTTACGGGGAGGACTCCAGCCATGACAAGAGGAGACACATTTTTTGGGGGAAAATCTTATGAATTTATACAGAGTTATTCAAAAGTTACGCGCTACTGGCCATAACTGAGGACACCGCACCAAGAACAACCTATAGGCGTATAGGTCGTTATTACGCCAATCTGCTTTTCGGATTCTACGTACCCTGTACTATGCTGTGGTAGCGATAGAATATAGATAGGTAACGTCTCGAGGTCGAAAAACCTTTTTTTTCCGAGGCAAGTCAGGCCTCTGGATCGACGGGTGCAAGAACGACCTATACGCGCGGCCTTATCATTCTCGGTTAGCGGGCATCGGCGCGGCGCGGCGATAGTGATGGCTCGATTTTTTGATCTCATTTTATAAAGATTTGTTTTTATTTCAGAAAAACGAGCTATTGAAATAATTTATTCTCCTCTCAAACTATCCTTTCCTCCAAAAATGTATACTTCGCATTTTGCCACCAAAATGACTGTTGGGCGTAATACGGGCCTACAATTTGCTAGTTACCCCTCTCTATACTCACCATCGATATTCTTTTATTTTGCGTTAATCATGCGTGATTAAAATGATTTATACTGCATATTGCCACCAAAATGACTGTTGGACGTAATAACGACCTATGAACCGCTTTTTTAAATTAAATATATTAGAGCGTAAACCCAAAATGTATCGCAAAATTTACCCGGCATCCTTCAGTAGAAGGGTTAGGTCACCCAAAAACACCAAAACAGGGTACCTGCATTGGAAAGTCTGCGCAGTACATCAAAAACAAAACTTGGAATGCGTTTTGCTCAAAACGCGGTTTCCAGTTATAAGGTTGTTCTTGGTGCAATGTCCTCAACTTTAAGTTCTAGTCATTATACCCACTTGCGGTTTAAGACGTTTTTCCTCTTATCGAGGGGAAACTTTTTTAAGTACTTTCCAGTGTTTGATCCCCTCGGGGGAGGAGGGCGGGGGGCAACTCGAAAATTTCAAATGGCCACCCCCCTCATGGCCGGTGGTGCGTGACTTTTGAATAACCCTGTATGTCGTTCTTGACGTTCAAAGTTACTTTTTACATGGCCAGTCAACCTAATCCTATATTGAACCTGGGATTGAGACGTTCTTATTGAAATTTAGCCAGTGCGTCCGGATGCAGGTTTTTTTTTTCTTTCTTTTTTTTTTTTTTTTTTTTTTTTTTTTTTTTTTTTTTTTTNTTTTTTTTTTTTTTTTTTGACGGGTTTGGACTTCATAAAGTCTTCACTGAAGAGGATTTTTGGGGGTTGATTATGCTGAAATTTTTCCCGGGTCCGTAGTATTTAGAATTTCGTTTTCTAATCACCACGTCAAGAATGGTGTCTTCAAATTATCCATGTTTCTGCCAAATTAATGTGTGATCAATTTTTGCAGGATGTCGCAAAGTAAACGCTGGTCGGGTACCTCGCACCATTAACACACACCTACCATCTTCCATAATAACTCATCTCCAAAGTAGATCTTCCATTGAGAACGGTGAGCGAATTTATGTACACTTTCTTTCAAAGAACCTGTTATGGAACTTGTTTTTCACTTCTTGTTCTGAGGGCCTAACAAAGTTAATTCGACTAAAATTCTCGGTGCATCTTATTCTACGCTCGACGACGTCATTGAGTGTATCTTTTGAGTCAAGTACTTCGGTTTCCACATCCCGAAGGCTTCGGTTCTCACCTCCGAAAGATTTCGGTTCTCTTATTCGAAAGACTTCGGTTCTGAAGTACTCCAGATGTAAGAACTGAAGTTTCAGACGTGTGGTCCGAACCTCGACAGGAACGCCGGTGATAAGAACGCGTTCGCGACGGGTGCACCCACGAGTTTTTTAAAAGTGTTTTGTAGTAAATTTTAGTAAATTTTAACAATATAAGATGTGACTGTTAGTGTTTACCGACGTCGAAGTCGAAGTGACCTGATGATGATGATTAACATCAAAATATTTATCGTCTGAAAACCGGATAAAAAGTGATCGGGAGGAAGGTAATTTCATCTAGAGTCCCTTTATACCCAGAGTAACGACAACTCGATTATCAGCTGACTGGCAGCCGACCTTGGCTGGCCATGGAGGCCGAAACTAGTGCACTCAAACGAACGATATTGAGGGATAAGGATCAGGAATCCTGCGATGTCTGTCACACAAAAACAACAACATCAACAAATTGATCAATTAAAAAGAAAATGAGATTGGTTTGTGAATAATTTCTCATTCTATTTTCATTTTGGACCGATGGAAATAACAATTTACTCTCGATAAACCACAATTAGGTAAGATTCTCATTATTCTTGTTCACATTCGAGGTACCGCCATCTTGGTGCACTAGTTTCGGCCTCCATGAGCGAGAACCAATCAGAATTGGATTTTTTTTTAGGCCACTTTCAGCCCAATCCTGGCCCAACCAAAAGTGAGTTGTCGTAACTCTGGGTATGAAGGGACTCTAATTTCATCAACGTAATGCAGCCCGATAAAAATAAGTTCAACTTTAAATTAGACCTGAAGTATGTTCAGATGCTCAATCCGAAAACTTCAGAGATCCATGCGACCCAAACTCCGGGTCCCACACTGAGAAAAAACTATGGCTTATAAACCTATTAGAGGTAAATATGGAACACTACTAATAGTAGTACCTCTACATATAATAATAGCACATATACCTTAGTTATGGTACGTGTACCTTAATTAGGTACAGAGACCTTAGTATGGTTCACAGACCGAGAATCATTAGTTTATTTACGACTATTATAGGTGTTCCATATTTACCTCTAATAGGTTTATAAACCATAGTTTTTTCTCCGTGCACGCACGAGGTTTTTCTCTCCGTGTACAAACCATCAAGAACGTTGGGACTTGGTCGAGGGAAGAGTTTCTGGCTCGGACACGGTTGAAAGTAAATTTGGCAAAGGGTGAATCCGGTGGCGGCTGTCACGGTACTCCTCGCCCGTCCACGGAATGTCCCACGTGGAATTCTTCCGCTCGTTTTTCCTTTTCGCCGCCCGCGCACCCAACCCCCCGGGGCCCCGGCCCTCTTCCCCGCGAATCCTCGCCTCATATTTTATTCAACCCCATTCATTCACGGAATTAATTGCTTCCTTTTATTTGTTCTATCACCATCTCCCCGCGCTCGTCCGAAGGAATCCGCCTTCGAAAACTCAACCTGCTGGCGAAATTTTAACACCACCCCGCCCGTCCTTCCGCAGGCACACGCCACACAGGGGATCGAGTTAATGCGCGAGAGGTCGGGCAAGATTTGAGAACACATCTTTAGGCCTTTTTCTCCACACTGGAAAAAAAACACATTGGATCTAGAGTCCAGACTCTTAAAAACATCGACAAGAAAAAATACTCCTGATTTAATCAGATTTAAGCTTGAATCAAGAACCAAGCCTTTTAATTTGAGCGGATTTCCTTTTGAGTTAAGCTTAAATCTGATTGAATCAAGAGTACTTTTTCTTGTTAATGTTTTCAAGAGGCTGGACTCCAGATCCAATGTGTTTTTTTCCAGTGCACGGGACGTTTCATGGGATTCGTCCCAGGGAAAAATATCACTTGCGAAGTTGGGAAAAGTATTGAGTTTGTCAATACTAATCATAGTGCCAACTAAGAGTCCTCGTGGAGTCCCAGAAATGCGACGTTAACGAAGAAGATTAAATTGTGTCGTGTTTTTTACTAGGAAAAAAGCCCAGAAGTTTCATTCCTGCAATTCGAACGTGGGAAAAATCCCATGAAACGTCCCGTGAAGGCAAGGCGTAACTCCATTTATAAAAAACTTTGAGGTTCTGTAAATTGTTCCTCTGGTTACTTCGTAAAATTTTCCTCTAGAGGCGGCACCCCTTATTACTTAAAATGTGACTGATTAAACATCAAAATTGCAGTTTTAGTCAACAATTTCATGTCCGACCTCTCGAATTGACTCAATCCACTGTGCGGCACGGAAAAAAGGGACTCGCGGTTGTCTTTATCTGTCATCGCGAACCCACGGTTTTTCTGCCGTGCTAAGCAAGAACGTCGTTCGAGCCATCAGCTGTTGTCAACTTTTCTTCGACAAATCACAAGTTTCCAAGAAAATTCGTGAGCATCTCTCCTCCGATCTTTCAGAGGATTTTGTTCGCAATTTGATCCTAAAAGTCTGCAAATTCCAATGCAAATTATTCACAATTTTCTTCGAAATTTAATATTTGTTGAGTGGAGATCTGGCAACATTCGAAAGCGCATACGGCGTTTTTATTTAGCCCGGTAGAATCGCTCCCGAGCGAAGAGAAAAGCGGCTTTTAAGCGTCTGCTCCTCGGCGGTAGCGGAGGAAATGACGGGTATTTTAATTCTAATTTATCGCGCTCGTTTCACGGACGAGGAGGCAGCCCGCCTCAACAAGTTGTTTTGCCGGGCACCGCAAGCGTGTGGCCGTGGGGTGGCGCCGAGTTCCCCCCTCATTCCAGCCACCTTTAGATTTATTTTTTCAATGTACGTCTTCCTTTCCAGATACGACTCGGACCTTTACCCCTGTTTTCATAACGAATTTTGTGGTCTTTAACCCAGCAATTATTTTTTCCAACTTACGCGGGGTTGTCTTTCCGACTCGAAAATGCGCGTTCGTCGGTTTACAGCTCTTATACGTAACGCTTTTGTGCATGCGCTTGAACGCACGTTTAGTATTCAGCTCACAGCATTGATCACGCTGTGAATCATGACGGCTGCAATGAGCTTTTTTTCTAGGCAAAGGATGAATTCAAGCTCCTGGCTCCTGATGGGGTGTGCTCTTGTTTATGGGTTGTGATTTGTGACTCGCGATTTGTAATGAAGGTAGCGCAAAATGTGACGATTTTACTCATTTCGGTCAGCCAAGAGTACATAAATTCTTCCGTGTCGATATGGGTTGTGGTTGGTAACTCATCAACTCGCGATTTGTAATGAAGGTAGCGTAAAATATGGCGATTTTACTCATGGTGGTAAGCCAAGAGTACATCCATTCTTCCGTGTAGCAGCTTACAAGAGAAAATTGTCATATCCGTTTCCGTTCAATGAAGACCAAGTGATTTTAAGGAAAACAGTCAACATTCATTAGATGTTCCGTAATTAAAACTGATGTTTTATTCTTGAAAGAAACTGTACAACACCGGATTTTGCAATTTTTTTGTGTTGCGGAAAAGCTAATTTTCGCGATCGAATTTTGTTCATCAGACGAATTGATGCATGCCGAGTGATGCCGATGATCGGTGAAAGTAGGAGCCAATCGAAGTTCAGATTTTTTTGAAAGAAATTAAGAAGATATTACGAAAATAAAACGCGGCAAATTGCAAACACAGCAGACTTGAAATGACAAAAAACAACAACAGAAAGAATAGACGAAACAAAAATGCTGGTGAAAAATGAAGTTTCTGACATGTATCGCACCAATTCACAAATCGCATTCAAGTCTCGAGGTGAATTCGAAATTTCAAATTGATGGATTTCCACGGTCTCCGGTGAGATCAACGAAGAAGTCTAATATCATTTTAAAAAATTGCACAATCGTCGAATATCATTCAACGGTGAATGATATTCGATCGCGGAAATTCGCTTACTATTTGCTGAAATCGGAGATTCAACGTCCGTCTGGATTTCAACTCATATTGAGTGGCCCGAAAGGAGAAGAGAGATTCTATTGATATCTCGACTACTCACTCGTATCAATGGAAATCCTCAAGATTTACGAAGAAGCCTCCGCTCGTCATTCTCAGCGGGGGAACTTTACCCGAAGCGGGACAGTAACCCGGGGTGAGAGAGAAACAAGAGTCCTTTTTCCTCTCCTTTTTTCGAAAGGACGGCTCTAAGGTGCGGCGACGCACAGCGGATCGAGTCAATGAAACACGTCGGACAAGGAATTTTTGACTTAAACTGCAAATTTCCACGTATATTCCGTCAAATTTTAAATTTTGAGGGGTGCTTTCTTCAGTTAATTTCACGAAAAAACCAGTGGGGCCATTTTCAAGACCTCGATATCTTGTGTTAACGGAGTTATATGTGTGGATCGAGTCATTGAAACACGTCGGACAAGAAATTGTTGACTAAAACTGCACATTTCCAAGTTTATTCCGTGAAATTTTAAATTTTGAGGGGTGCTTCTTGAAGTTAATTTCACGAGAAAACCAACGGGGCCATTCACAAGACCTCGATATCTTGTGTTAACGGAGTTATATGTATGGATCGAGTCATTGAAACACGTCGGACAAGAAATTGTTGACTGAAACTGCACATTTCCAAGTTTATTCCGTAAAACTTTAAATTTTGAGGGGTGCTTCTTGAAGTTAATTTCACGAGAAAACCAATGGGGCCATTCACAAGACCTGGACATCTTGTGATAACGGAGTTGGAAGCTTTTAAAGTTTCTGAATTTTATCCGACTTTTCCCATCGATTCGATCGAATGTGCGACGGTGATTGAAAAGTAAGCTCTAAACGATGGAGGGACTCGGCGTGCCAATCAAACGTCAGCCCGGGTATCAGTCGCCGGTCGCGAGGCGTCAAACCCCCGCCACCGATTAGGAGCCGGGAATCTCGTCTGTGACATCATATTTCCCGCGGGAGTATCAAATATTAATTTCACAGGGCGAGCTCTCCTGAGAGACCGGAAACTCCTTCGCTCGTCCCGACTCCTTTTTTCGGCTATTGGCTCCAGATGCACTGGGAAAAAATAACATTGGATCTAGAGTCTAGACTCTTGAAACACTAAAAAGAAAAAGGACTCTTGATTCAATCAGATTTTCTTGATTTAAGCTTAAATCTGATTGAATCAATAGTATTTTTTCTTGTCAATGTTTTCAAGAGTCTGGACTCTAGATCCAATGTGTGTTTTTCTTTCCAGTGTGGACAGCACGTACCGCCGGGCTGAGAAGGAACGCCGCATGGATGGTGAAACTCCGTAAATGCGTAGCTCGGTCTGCGGCGTCGCGCGTCGCAGAATTCCTGTGATACTTACTTTGATACTTCCTACTTGGAAACAATGGAGAATTTGCACTCAAACATTCTTGCTTCATCCAAGAGTGTCTAATAAGCTAAGTTGGCAGTAATTACCATAATTTTTTTCTGAAATGGAAAATTGTAGAAAAATAGATTTTGAAGTGAGAAAATGTGACTTCTGACGTCACCTGGCGGTATTTTCCATTTAAACGAGTGTATAGTAGCAGATAAGGTTATTTCGTTATATTTTCTCCGATAATTGTTCAATTAGTAACCAAGGATATCCTTGTGCTCAGTTTTTCTAGAAGTATCATTTTAACGATGAAATTCACCAAATTTTAGATACCAGCAAATTCTCTATTTCTTGGAAAATAATTATGTGACTGTTATTCTTAGTCTGATAAATGTCCTGTGAAAATCTCAAGTCATAATTTCGGTTGGTAATTCTTTTACAAAATAGAGTTTGTATGATTGGAGATTTTGAAACACAGGAAGCAGGGTACGCATTTTCGTAATTTCGTCGGCGACATCGATGGTCAAGGAACGAGACAACGTATCTCTATTGCTGTGTTCCGGGATTGCGTGAAAGGTTAAAGAAAATATATGAGGAGTTCGCCTATAGAAACCCTAACATCTGCTACAGGAATGCGCAAATTTAAAGTAAGGTTAATTTAAAGTAAGATTTTCTGCAAAACAGGAAACAGTTGGAAAATCAACGCATGTTTAGGTTAGCTTGTTGAGAGGTCATCGGTGTCTTACCTTTTGATGGTAAATGAAGTGAAAACACTGAATAATGGTCTTGGGTGTAAAGAACTTTCCTAACTTTTCTCGGAAATAAAATTACATTTTGAGGGAGAAACGAGACAACGTTGAAATACTCATACGGCGTCGAAGCAGAGCATGGGCCTTTTAAATTTCATTATTCGATGCCGTGTTATTCTAACGCGAGTTCGAATTATCGCGCAAAACGCAGTGAGGCTGGCGTTAAACGTGTATCAGCGCCTGCAAGACTTTAGAAATACTTAACGCATTGCGCCTAAAAGTGCGGTCGGCGTCAAGCCCATATTAGCGCCTTCAAGACTGCATGAACACTTCTCGCATTGCGCCAAATGCAGTGCAGTCGGTCAATTGGCGTGAAACGAATATTAGCGCTTAGAAGATGGTAGGAATGCTGTAGGACTGACGTATCGTCATTCTTGATTCTGCTACAGTTTTTACCATCATTAAAGGGAAAATATGCATCCTCACTGTAACGATTCAGAAACTCGGATGATATTTATTTTTTTATTGGTTACATGAAAAGAAAATAGAAAGAACGAAAACATCACGTCGAAATTTTCGATACTTTTATTTGAGATCATCTCGGTGAATTCTCGGAAACTTTTCAGAAAAACTGTGTGTGGCTTTTTAAGAACATATATTCAAAATATTGCTTAAAAAAGGTGCATAACGTCACAATCATAGATAATTATACGCTTTCTTTCGGGTGAACCATTGGGGTTTGAATCCTTTCTTATCTTGAAAAACCTGAACATGGTTGTTCTAAGATTTTTGACGTGTAGTTTCTTGCAGTGGTTGGCGGCCGTTCAGCGGTCACGGGCCCTCGGTTCATGTTAAATGTCTGAAAACTCTCCGAGCCATTCGTGCTGCGAGAGCTCTACATCGAAGAGAGACATTTCCGTAAGCGAGGAGGGAATGAACAGTCTTCTGCGATGTAGTTATCTACCACTAACTATTTAGATTGCCTGATAAATGATGCCTCGTTGAATGTTGAATATTTCCGCAAACATGTGAACTTTCAGTAAAAGAAAAATTCGCGCAACTATATGCATCTCCAAAAAAGTAAGAAAGGGGGCATTCGCGAAATTCGATTATTGCCCTCCATCAGTGGCGTGGCGTGCTTTGCGAGATATCGATTGTTATGCCATTTAAGCCTATGGAAAAGGATCGATAAACAGGGTGTCCGCAGCGAACACCTTACTAATCGATTCTATACCATAGGTTTAAATGGCATAACAATCGATACATCGCAATTCACGCCACGCCACTGCCCTACATTGCGGTCCTTCAAAATGTCCCATCGTATTTTATTATCTTTAAGAAAAACAAGCCAACTTTATAATTAGGTTTTCATGCATGATTTATTCTCCCAGCGGAAAAAATAAAGCAAGACAGGAAGTCCAAAACGTTCCAATTGGAGGCATTGGGTCTCGCACTTTGACTATCAACATCGACGGTGAAACTTTTAAACCACGTATTTTGTTCGCGGTGTTTGAGGTACCTACGCTTTTATGTTACTTTTGTAAAGGAGAACAAATCAACATAGTTCCGCAAGTTGTCAAAGTTTTTTCTCTTTAGCATGTGATGTAATGATCTTCAGGATTGCCAACAACACCTCTCGCACCACCTAGCAGGCTCCTAGCTGTCCGTCAATGACATTGTGAATGAATGTAGCTTAGATATCAGCGCCTGGATGTAACTATTCGTGTCCTATGGATATGCGTGTTGCATGTAGGATGGATTAACTATAGAACCAGAACCCATAGAATTTCCTCGCCCACCCTCGAAAGCATTGAAAATGTTGTCCAAGAAGGTGGGGGGGAAAGTGTTCGCGTGGTCGAAATAGGCATCCGCCGATATGATGCCGTCGGCATACGCAACCGGCGCCTACGCAAATGATACGATACACGCGGCCACTTGACCGGGGGTAAGCCTGTTCCAAAACGCTACATCAGAAGGGAGGGTCTTCGCAATGCTTACCCCCCGCCCGTATCTCACAACAACGAGAGTTCTTTCAGTAATCGAGACCGGTAGGCTTTCTAAAAACCGAGGGAGAAAGTCTTCCGGATCAAAGGCTGACTCCCATGTATTTCGTACGATGGTGACTGAAGTCATCCTCTGATCAGAATGAAATTCCCCTACTGACGCGGCCAAGGTCTCGATCACTGGAAGGTCCACTTTTACATAATCGCCATAACTAATTTTAACATAAATACTGACCAGGCTCTTTGTAATTGAATCTTTAATAGTCATGCCACTAATATCTTTGTAAACAAAATCCTCGATATCAATTATGGAACCGTCATCCCGTAAACTCACTTTTTTCATACAAATCTTTTCATTAAAAACTATCGGCAATACCCCCTCCACAAAATTAACATGAACAGGCGTATATGCCATGCATGGCTCAATTGTTGGAGCCAGCGACAAAACATTTTTTACAATAATGGGGGGGGGGGAGTACTCCCACCATAACAGACATACTAAATGATTACTACTTACAAAAATCGGAAATTAAAATTTTTAGCGGGTGCAAATCAAGTGCAATCAAAACACGAAAACGGAAAGACTAAAAGCAGAGTACACACTCCTGGACGCATTCGTGGCACGCTAAAATGTCAAGAAGATCTGAAACAAAAAAGCATAATATTCAAACGTATGTCCTGCAATTTTTCTGGTGGATTTTGCTACCCTAGTTTAGGGATCTCCGCGGCTAATCCCGCTACACGGAAAGGAATGCGAGAATCGCTTGGGGGGGTTTTATATTATCCCAATAGTGTCCTATAGAATGTATTTTTAAAAGGACGCTCCCGAAAATTGATCCTACCGATAATTATGGGGGGGCGATCGGGTCCTACCGCGTATACGCGTAGCCGAATTTCGAGCCTAGGTATCGGAGCGTAAGTCATTTTGAAAAAATTCAATCCCGCGCGCACAACAACCCCTGAGTATAGTGTGTGAGTTTCGCGTCGGGTATCCTCAAATCGTCGCCCCCGGAAAATTTTTCTACAGACAATTAAGGGGTGTACCTGAATCACTCACACACCATGATCGAGAGGAACCCCCGCCCCCTGCTGGTGAAAAAAAAAAATCCGAGGGGTCCGGAGGATCTTAAACCATCTCCGAGATCCATACCGAGCCCCCTAGACGACAAGCGTGGCCGGCGTCGCCCTCGGGAAATTTTCATTTTTCGGAATCCTCGGTAAAGTCGGGTCCCACCCTACAAACTGCAGGGCATATTGGATTGACCCGGAAAACGGGACGTCTCCACGGCTGATCCCGCTACTCGGATAGGAATACGAGGATCCCTCGGGGGGTTTTATATTATCCCAGTAACGTCATGAAGAAGGGATCCTCAAACGGGCGCTCCCGAAAATTTACCCTACCGATAATTATGGGGGGAGGGGAATGAGGTCCTACCGCGTATACGCGTAGCCGGGTTTCGAGCCTCGGTATCGGAGCGTAAGTCATTTTAAAAAAATTCGTTCCCTGGAAACCCGAAAAGGAACGGGCCCGGGGTTTTTTTTATCGACAAGGAGACGTATGCAGATGTCATCTCGGGCCTTACCCCATCGAAAACAGACCGTTCCAAAAATTACGGGAGGAACTACTCCGTGTAAAAATAAGACTCCAGCGCGACACACACAAAACCCCTGAGTATAGTGTGTGAGTTTCGCGTCGGGTATCCTCCCACGGGGGGGCCCGGGCGGGGGGGGGGTGGCCCTAGCCTGGGCCCGTGTATGTCTAAATTATCTAATCGTTAAAGTCCGAAGGATTGTCATCGACACTTAAAAGTCCTTACGGCGTTTTTTTTTCGTATCAAGGTAGTGAAGCTCATAGCTCTAGCGAACCGTCGCATCGAGGACGCCCCCATCAGATCGAGAAAGAAAATCAACCCCTCCCTCAGGTTTTCAGTCGCAGGGCTCGAGAGTTCAGCATACTCCGGCAGCTTTCGAAAATGCGGGTGGAACCCCAGGATCTGTGTTTTTGACAGCCGAGCCGAAATTGAAGAGAAAGGAATACAAGGCGAGCGCCGAGCGCGTGGCACCTTCTTGATAAAAATTGAAAATCGATGATCGCCTATCGTGTGAAAAAGTGATTCGGTACGATGGCATGGCGTGGTTTGCGATGTCGATTAATCTGTCATTTAAACCTATGGAAAAGGATCGATAAACGGGGTGTTCGCTGTGAACGCCTTCATAATCGATTTTTTACCATTGCCTCAATCGGGGAATTATCGAGAATCGATCATTCACACATCGCGTTTAATCGATCACGTTCTTCCGATTTCTAATTTTTTTGTTGTAAAGAAATGGGTACACAATTTCATATTACAAATAAGAACAATGATAAAGTCGTATTTACATACACCTTGTAGAAGGTCTTGTAGTGGGTCTTTGCCTACGGTTTTAGTGAGATGAAAATACGAAAACTGATGCCAGATACAATCCACCTTAATTCCGGTTGATTTCTTGTCTCCGAGAGCCAAATCTGTCTTATAATTATCTATGGTCATTTCAGCTGGATCAGCCATCATCAGGTGAATTACTAAGCATAACGTAGAACAAAAATAAAAACTGAGGCAGAATAATATTATTATCGGAATTACATGTTGCAATAAGGAACCACTAACTCCGGCTCTCCCGTTAAAGCACAGACATGCATAGGGAAACCAATGGCATGTATGTTGTTTCTAAAATGGGCCGGAAACAGTGGTTCCTTATAATTGCAAAATGTGATCCAATTATCCTTCTCTCTGAGAGCCGAAGGCAAAGCTCTCAGCTTGATGTTTTGAGATATCCCTGTGTACCTTGCAACCCCGACACGGATGGTTGGCCGTAAAATTTTCAACCAGTCCAAGTTTCCCCTTAACGTCCAAATGGCCATCCAGTGCGATTCTGCGGTAAAATAACCTGTGCGTGCAAATCCAGGTATTTCAAACAATATACCCTCAGAAATTAGTAAATTCAATTCGTTCGGTACAATGTGGAAAACAGCTTTATGCCCTAAACGTTGATGGTCGGAGGAATGTAACAGCATAGAGAAAAAATGATCAGATAACGTTCTCTTGACTACATTTGGAGCAGGAAGAATGGCAACCTAAACTTCTGTTAATTTATGGACCCCATGGTGCGTACCTACAACATTGCCCATCTCGTATGAATCGCGGCACACAGATATAGGTAGAAGTACTTCTTTTTGCGCCAATGCTCTGCTTGAACAAAACTAAAGATAACATTTTTCTTTTTTTTCAATTGTTCCATATATTTCATGATTTTGGAAAAGCAGAATTCGAACTTAAGAAGTGAATGAGAACTTTTTTCAACGGAACATATTGACCTTCGTGTTTAACAGGCCTTGCCAACAACAACCGTTTCAAAAGTTTCACCTATGAGAAATTATTCAGGAGGAATGAAAGTTCCTAAACTTTCGAAATATTTGATTTTTTTTTTTTTTTTTTTTTTTTTTGTCTAGGAAGCAATTTTATTTTGTGATTTACAGGTAAAGTATACATAGATATCTGAAGTAGTTAACAAACTATCTTATGATATAGTTTGTACGCTTAGTTAAGATGAAGAAAATGATTAAAAATTTACTTCACGATACTCGCTGGATACCATGTGGTATATCATTGGCTGGAAAGGGGGGGTGGGTTGGTTGGTGCTTAATTTTGAAAAAGACGGGATTTAGTGATAAGAATTTCTATTGTATACTTCTTTATGAGGGTCCAGTTTACGACCCTTCGTGTTTAACGGACGGCGCATTGTCAATGCCGCGTATTTGTTTGAACTGTCTCCAACTTTTGTCGAATATATCAATTAAGCTGTTTTAAATTTAGGAAAAGTTCAGCAGTGGCCAGGCGTGCATGATTGATGAAGCCATCGTTATAATGGCGATTAACTCGATTATAATAGCGTTTGTTTCGAGTGCCCTGTTCATCGATCCTTTCCCTGTGTTTAAACGGCAGATCAACCGATATGTCGCTAAACACGCCACGCCTTCGGCTTCCAGAGGTTGCTGGTATCTTGTGACTCAACACTGGAAAAAAAAACACATTGGATCTAGAATTCAGACTCTTGGAAACATTGACAAGAAAAAATACTCTTGATTCAATCAGATTTAAGCTCAAGTCATGAACCCAGCTCTTAATTTGAGCGGATTTCCTTTTGATTTTAGCTTAAATCTGATTAAATCAAGAGTATTTTTTCTTGTCGACGTTTTCAAGAGTCTGGACTCTAGATCCAATGTGTTTTTTTTTCCCGGTAAATCGTACGTGCATTTTTACGACCCCCCGTGATCAACGGGCGGCGCGTTGTCCGTGCCTCGAGTTAGGTTGACCTGTCTTCAGCATTTCTCGAATATATCAATTAAGCTGTTTTAAATTGCGAACAGAGGTTAGAATACAGGAGAACTTCAGCAAGGGCAAGACGTGAATGATCGATTATCGGTATTGTCCCATTCAAAGCCATCATACAGAATCGATTATTGAGGAGTTCGTTGAGGACACCCTGTTTATCGATCCTTTTCCATGCGTTCAAATGGCAGATCCATCGATTCATCGCAAAGCGCGCCACACCACTGAAATTTAGCATACTGACCGGCACCGCCGGACGGTGGTCGAAGTCCGAGGATGCGGGTCGGAAAGTGAGCCGGGCGCGGTAGATTGAAAAATGAAGGAGAGCGGCTCAGCCTTGATCCCCGAATCCCTGCCTAATAGGAAGGGGACCCTGTGATCCCCGTGCCCCCCCCCCCGCGCGTCGTACGTCGTGGAGGGTCCGTTGTCCCCGCGTCTTGCAATGCCTTCCATTGACCGCTTAATCTGACCAATCACTCCGAGTTAAATTGTTTCGAGTCCTCCGCGACACGACTTCGTGCCTCGCCGTGAATCGATTGGGCTGCCAATTGAACTTATGTGGAAGGATCGATTGTCAGGGTGTCTAAACAATCGATTCTTTACCACTGCTCCAAAGGGATAAAGAGTCCTCTCGACACGACGTTGTGCCCTGCTATGAATCGATGGATCTGCCAATGGACCACTAGACAAGGTACGAATTAAAGGATTCTGATACATGTTTCTTAACCAGAATTTCACATAGAACACGATTCACACTACGAAAATTACCGAAATCAACTTCTAACGAAGATATCAACGTTTTTATTTCGCACTGATCACGAGGAATTTGAACTGCCCGCTCACAAGAAACTCAAAGCTCTACGTGAGTCAAATCGCCCACTACAACGGTTTCAGCAAGCTTCTCAATCGAGCAATGTTCATTTCCCACCATGTGTTGTTCAAACTATTGGTAATTTGCTATAGCTGAGCCAAAGTGTCAAGATTGAAGTTGAAGATTTTTACATCGCAGAGACTGTCATGATAAACATTTAGCGCGCGATGTGAATCACGTAGAGCATTGAGTTTTCATGAGCGGGTGGTTTGAATTCACGCATCAAGAATCATCAAATATCTTCGTCAGGAGTTGATTTTGGTAATTTTCGTTGTGCGTATCGTGTTCTACGTGAAATTTTGGTTGAGAAACATGTATCAGAATGCTGAAATTCGTACCTTGTCTAGTGGTCCATTACACGTATGTGGAAGGATCGATTGTCAGAGTGTCCTAATAATCGATTCTTTACCACAGCTCCGAATGGATAAATAATTATAGTTCATGATTCAGCTTTTTTCCTAGAACCATCGACCGCTGATGGTCCACCATCATCATGTGTATTAAGGCGCATTTTTTAGACCGGGGATAATAAAGTAATGGGATTAGAATACCACCTTGGGTAAGACCTTTGGGTTGTGGGCGAGAATTCGTAACTTTGAGTATGTGACTATAATGTTATTATATGAGGTAAGGTTTAAAATAATGCGGGCTGGATCAAAATTTACGCCAATCGAAATCAATTTTTCAAACAGAATTTTGTGATGATCAGAACCACAATTTTTGCACTTTGGGCCACCAGTTTTTGACCTCTCTGACGGTGAATTGCGGCTGCGAGGGCCTTGATAAGTCTCGTCAGGGCTGCCTCTCCAGTTTCTCTCTATGGAATTCTCTCTTGTTTGGGGGTCTTTGCAGCGCTTGGTTTTGAGGAGATGAGGATGCAGAATGCTCTCTGCGACCGTCTAAAAGTCCCTCGGGGGTGGGGCACGTTTTAGAAAAATGACCTATGCTCGTACATCTCCAGTATTTAAGGTTTGCGAGTTGCGAAGCGTCAGTATTTGCAATTCGGAGATCTGCAATCATGCTTTCCATGCGAGCGGTGAGATTAGCCTCTAGCCGGTCGAATTGTTGTGCATTACTTTCCGCAGACGCAACCGCATTGACCTCGCCACCTAGTTTACACTTTGACCTTAAATTGTCTATAACATTATTGTAGGCATTTTTGATATCTAAAAATAGGGTTGCCATGACAGCTTTTTCGCTTTTCGCGTTACACGCATGGCTGGAAATTAGGAAGTAATTATCATAGACATTTTTTCCCTCTCTAAAACTGCTTTGGAAAGGTGAAAGTTTATGGTTTTTTTTTCCAAGAAAGTATTCCAAACGATCAAGTTTTATTTGTTCAACAAGTTTTAAGTAAACAATTCACATCCTGAAAATCCACCCTTTTACATAAAAAAATTGCAGAAACTCGATATACCAGGTTGATTTATCCACACGTTGACTTTACTAATCAATTCCATGAGTGCAAATATGTGTAAATCCATATACTTTAGTCATTTCGGGGTGCATTTATTTTAGATTTGTATAATATATATATCACCCAAGGTAAGGCTAAGCCGATTTGCCTTATTTCATGATTTACACCTTGCTATTTGTAATAATGTTCAATCCGTTATTGAACCGATCATACAAATTTAGAAAGTGTACGTAGCGTATCAGGCATGCGTGCAGGCGCAATTAAAACAGCGATACAGAGAGGGCTACATTGAAAAAAAACGTATGCACCCGCGTTTCATTAATTATGGGTCGGGGCCACTTACGGACTGTGACAAATTTGATGCCAACCTATGAACAGAGAAAGAGTCCATTTTAGCATGAGCAAATATTATTAACGAAGAGTATGTACTCTAAGTGCATACCGTATGGACCTAGCGTCCTTTTTTATACACGACATGATTACGGCACATCTCTGCTCTAGTCGTGAAAGCCAGACCGTAAGTGCGAGCAGTTCATACCTTAGATTTTCCAAGCAGTTTGGACTCTCACCACACAACCATTTTTTCAGTGTATCATTCGCAAAGGTTGAAAGGAAAGGATGTGCGTGCACCTCATCCTGTCTCAGGATCCTGGGGAGAAATCTGAGTTGAAAGACTGGGAAAAAATGTTTCTGAGGAAACTCCGGACAGGGTCATAAATTTCTGAACAAGAGGCTAATTTTTCTCGCTAATCACCAGGAACGGCGAACACTAGCTAACACTGACGGCCAGGAGCAAACAGCTGCCCGAGATGAGGAATGGTGGGACAGCACACTTGTTGCGTTTCCGGCAGTATTCATGACGCTTGCATATTTTTTCCCCTGTCAAAAACTTTCCCCTTCGGTGCCACGAATTTTACCAGCCCTTTTTCCGAGTTGCCAGCTCGCGCACTGAAAACTTTTCTCGTGTTCAATAGTTTCCTCAAAAAAGGTCATGCCAGATGATTCGGCAATCCTGCTCCTAACCCTTCCTGCGGCCTTTTGCTGTTCCAATTTTTTTATCTCCCTCCAATTAAGCGGATTCTCTACCCTTCGGCTGAAGGTAAATGAAAGGAAGATTCGTCCGTACGAATGGCCGCTTTATGTTTTTTTGCTGTCAGCATGAAGTTCGACGTTTGGTGCATTTTATTACTGTCGCTATTCTTTTTGTATCGGCTAGTAGAACCCACGATTATCCCTTATTCAGAAAATATAATCTTATTGTATCGTTCAGAAGTCCAGCAACACGCTATTTTCCAGGAGAAACTCATAATTCCATAAAATGTGTTACATTCTGCAAGTACTAATATTTTTGGTTCATTTATGAAAGTACGAACACTGAGAAAAATATCTGCGTTCTTGTGTTACTTCTGGCTAAAATAGGACCCGTAACACAAACCGCTCCAAAATTTGTGTTGATTTTAGTGCAGTTTGCGGTGAATTAAGCGCGAAAGTCAATGCAGAGGCTAGGAAACTTTTGAGTCCACAGAAGGCTTAAGTTGTTTTATGTTTAACTCCCTACATTAACACAAAATGGTGGTATTATTTTTTCTTACCGTGATTTGCCATAATAGGAACTTATCGCGCACGTGCTGTTTCTATAATTAGCCCGAAATATCAGCTCCTTATCGCGGAATGTAGTTCTAGTAGATTCACCAGTAGAGCTTCCTTTATTGAGTATAGCCTGTAGATTCAATGAGAAATATATTTTTGTACCCTCTTGATAGAAGGTAGCGTGAAGAAACACAAGGATTTTCATCGTACGCTGACAGGAGATATATTCACTCGCAATCCATGAACACTTTGTGAGCGAATGCCTTGATTAAAATAATGAGAGAAGCATTATTATTGACTTCATCCTCTTTCCAGCCAAGAACAAAATTGCCAGCAAGTAACTTTCATCCATGAGTCTCTGTTGAAAAGCTGAAAGAAACTAATTTTAAGCGACGGAAATATTTGCAGCTTCGCCGAACTCAATAATCCCTCGAGTTATATCCTCCGAACAAGATAAAATGTAAACGGTAGCGTCTTTCTTTTTCAATGAGGTATCCAATTTCTGCACTGACTTTTTCAGCGGAAGGCGCTATGCTCTTTTCTTCTATGATAAAAACGTGAATGTTTCTGCGAATTCTTTTAGCCTTAAAGGCCCGGAAGAAATCAACTTGTTCTGTATTTTTCCCGGTAAAGAGCCATTTTCTCAAATTATTTGAAAGATGTAGGTGAACGTCTCAGCCGCATCATCTTTTGGTAGCCGTACCTGAGAGCTGACAGGGGCATTATTTTTTAGAAGTACAGAGGATACTAAACTCCTCGTAGATTGTAACACCAAATCGTCGTACGTTTTTTCATTATCTGATTATGACGGTTCAGTACAACTACCTGATCTGATTAAATGAAAGACTTAGTTCGTACATTTAAGATTTTCTGTTCCCTGTGGCATTTAAATGACGTCAGTTTTTAATAGTCTTACAAGAATTACTTATTCATTACAAGACTTAAATTATTATTTAGCTTTGAATGTATGTTTCACCCGGGGATGAGAAAGGTTCCATCCAAGTTTTCTTTCTTTTTTAATTTTAGCAGGTAAATGATTAGAAGAAAATTTTCCTTTATCAATGTAATGTTGTTAAGCGTTTTCCATGCGTCTGTGAACTATAGCTCGGTCATAAACCCATTTCGTCAGGGACCAGGTGAAAGTAAGTTTTCCAGCCTTTACGTATTCGGTTTCGCACAGACCTTTTCTTCAGAACAAAATTCGAAGTGATGCTCCGAAATTTTTACAAACCAAGCGCATGGAGGAATAAATTGCACCAAAATTGAAATCAAGCCCAATTTTAATAGTTGGCTGGTTTCATTAATTTATCATTTGTGCGTTCTACTTACTTTTTAGTCTTCGGCCCTGATTTGTTTGTTACAACACGACTATGATCATTTTGGGCCTTTCTGGTCCATCGACAGGTCGAACTTGTAGCAATCGCGATCACGCTAGCTTGTCGAGAAAAATTAAAAAATAAAATGAAAATCGAGAACAATATAAAAATGAAATATAAATATACATACGTTACTACGTTATCAACGCGCGACTATTTTAATTTTAATAACTTTGATTCTTTTTTTGGCCCACAGGGCTCATTTTCTGATAGGTACAACTCACGCGAAAGTAGCATTAATGGGAAGTTGGTAGCCCGAATGTGATCCGTCATTTTCACTCTGAAGAGGGGATTTTTATTTTTCCTATTTCGTCGGAAGAATAGCGTGTATCCCCTGCCGCAAGAGCTGGCATTTTCCCTGAGGCCGAGTTTCATCCTCGTCCGAAAAGGTGCCAGCGAGCAGCTGCTATCCGTTTAAGCTGTCATATCCCCAGTGTGATATGCCACCAGCGCGAGACTGAAAAGACGGGGGCGCGCACACGCGTATTCTCGTCGCGCCTCTGAATCAATTTCCGTTGACCTGTTGCTCGTACCTTTCTGCCGTGCACAGGAAAAACGGCGCATTCGAGAGTTGCCAACTTTCTTTAGATAAAATGTTGATTAATATATTAAGGACTAACCAGCTCAAATTTTTCTGCTCCGGTAAAACTCCATGGAAATTACACCTACATAAACAAAGTTAAGCCTATCACATCAGTCGCTTCACCAACTGTTCCTGACTTTCTCACCAAGTACTTCGTGATTTAATGGACCACGTTACCTGACTCTGTGGAACTGGAGACTTCTATCTACATACATACAAGTCGCTTTACAGCACTCCCTCGCGCTCTACGACCCCTAACCTCCACTGCTCTCTTTTAAACCACAAGAACCACGTGGTTTGAAAGGCTTCTTAGGTAATAAAAGTAGGTGGCTTCACTGTAATCCATAATTGGACGTATTTCTGTCAAACGGAACTAAGCGCCATAGGGTGAGGAAGGTAGAGGGGGGCTCGGATTGGCGGCGAAATCGGGCGTCGGGCTCATTCCGTCCAATACTCGCAATGCTTTTCCATGACGCTTAGGTCGGTTTGACGGAACGCGCTATCCGGCATTCTAAATTCCTCAAAAGGAACTCTTCGTTTAGTTCCGTTTGACAGAAATACGTCCATTTATAGGAAGAGAAGTGTTCATGGATCTAATCACAAAAACACCTGCTTGCGACAAGCAGAACTTCTGCTGTGTAATAGGCAGCCAGCGGCTTTGTCTCTGGGCGAGAGTTCGTCGATCTCCACGACTTAAGCTTGAAATTGTTCTACATCTTGCGGAGTCTGACCATCAACAGGATTCTAAAACACTGGATACTTGGCGCCCGGCAAAAACTCACTTTTCTTAAAGTTCTTAATAAAAGACATGAAGGGACCTAATACTTATTTTATTTTACTTACATGCGTTAAAAATAACTCCACTTTGATTGGCGGTGGATATTTTTTGAGTAGACCAAGCAATCGCGAAAAATGGCTAAATAAAGTCGCTTGTTTGGGCCCTGCGACTTTTCCTATCATTTTTCGCTTTCATATGCGTCAAGGTTGGGTTTCGCATTTCTTCGGATTTCTGGGTTGAATTCTCGAATTTTTTCGAGTTTAACAAAGCATACGTTACATGTGAATAACGTAGAGCATTATTGAGTTCTCAAGAGAGGCTGATTTCAATTCGCGCATCACTGAATATCTTCGTAAGGAGTTGAGTGTAGAATTTTTCGTTGTGCGCATCGTGTTGTACGTGAAATTTTGGTTAAGTTATGAGTTTCAGACTACTGAAATTCGTATACCTTCTCTAGTGGTCCGTTGGATTCATTCGATATCTGAAGAGATATTTCAATGGGGCAAACGGTTCACTCTCATCCGGAGCGGATAACCCTTTCATTTAACAACGGCTTAAACTGCGTATCAACACCTTACTTAAAAATTGTCAAAGACAGTTGTGCTTTGCGTGGATCCTCTCGTGCTGCAATAGACGTTTCGATATCGCATGAGCTGTTTTCAAATCGGTAGTCCCGTCTTTCGTCACAGCCAAAATAAGGACCCCGAGGGGCCTGAAGTACTCAACCGCCCCCGGTTTCATGATCCCGCGATAAAATTATGGGTGTTCAGTAGCGGCTAGCCGGGACTGCAGAAAATTCGGGTTCATGCCGCGCATTAATTATATTTTTTTCCAGTACCTACTGTTCCTTCTAATTGCCTGATATTGAATACACTGGTGCTCAAAATTGACTTGCTCTTTTCAAGGGGCAACTTTATTCAGGGTGACGAGAGAGCACCAGATTCGTAGACAGGGTGAGGCGGAAGTTTCAGGACAGTCGGCGAACTTTTGAACGGCGGCTTGTTGCTTGTAGCAATATGAAATTCTGAGAAACCTTGTAGGTCATGAAGAAGGTACATTTTCGCGGGTGGAAAATTTGGGGGATCCCCCCTAAGGTGTCTGCGGGGACACGAACTAAGGATTTTCCTATCATAACCCCCCTGTTTTAAACTTTAAAGACGTTTAACAGAAAATTGAAAAGGAGAACGATTTTGACGTGAGGAAAGAGTGGTTCCGATTTTCGTCACTGAAATATCAACGGTCAATGTGTGAAAAGGACGTAATTTCGAAAATTCAAGGGCCTTATAGTCTGATTGGATTTCGAGGCAGCATTGCACTAAGGAGGTCAACATTTTTGATGTTTTGTGGTCCAGGTGCTCTCTCTGGAAGGCTGACCGTTTCAGGTAGGATGTTGGTATTACATTACAATCACAAATTAAAATTTTAAAGTTACGTAGTGGCACACAACACGACACCCCCACCGTTTTCGTCGAGGGACTTTCCATCTCTCGAGAGAAGGGGGCTTAGACTCTGGTAGCTTTTGCAGATCGGGTAGTGGGTATGAGACGTTACCGAACTTACCCGCTCGATCACCGGGAACGGAGGTACCGGGGTAACTTCCCCGTCCATAATGGGTGTTTAAGCGCAGCGTGCTTATAAGCAAGTGCTCCAGCGTCGATGTACAATACCCACAATTCACCCTGTCTGGGTCTGGAAACTGATTCAAAAGGGTGGGGTAGCGCAACCCGTTTCCATGTTTCCAACGGGCGCATACGTATAATCCGCCCCCCCCCCCAAACAAAAGGAAAAAAAACAACCGCACGGAGTGAACTTTGGACATTGTACATCGGCACGAATGCACTTGCTTATAAGCAACCGCGATATAACGATGGATAAAAATCGGAAAGAGTTGTTAGTCGACACTGAAATCGTCATCCCTCATTTCGACCTTACAGAGCATCTCTATCGGAGCGAAAACGCATTCGCTTTTGTTTTTTGTTTTTGACTTTACAATCGCACCACGCAACGCAAAAGGAAAAAAAAAAGAAAAAACAAAAAAATCACAAATACGTCTTCTTCCTCCTTTTATTAATTAACAAATTGCTGTAGAAACATTTATCCGTCTGCAGACATAACAATCAAAGATATCGGTCCGATTTACCAAGGGACCAGCGGGTTAACTTATACGAAATCAGGATGCGCCAGAGTTCATAGTAATTCACCCGCTCGATAAAAGTTCCAATCGCAACAACAACAACAACAACAACAACAACAACAATTTTTTATCAGGCCTTGCCTGAATTACATAAAAGCGCTGTGAATCGTGAACAACGTCTCCTTCGTTCATTTCTTGGACAGATTTTTCCAGAAGGGGTATGTACGAGTCAGGGAACATCTGAATGCCTGCCCGCTGAAGGCTCGTGAGTTTCAGTCCCTTTGTTATAAAGATTATCTGCTTTTCGTTTTCCTTTACGTTTACCACGAGATGCTTTGATTTAATCTGGGGGACGATGATTGTACATACGTTGTTACTCACTGTGTTTTCGCGGGAGCTGAAACGAAAAAAAAAATATACGTTGATTACAGTATGGAAATGCATAGATGGATATTTTTTGAGGGCTCACAGAAGGAACGTAATTTTTCTGCAGAAACCGATGGACAATCGTCGGCACGGAAGCATCGAAATAGGTCTAATAAGATCACGAGATTCTAAGATTTTCCTGGGTAGGACCCGCGGAACCTCCTCCGTTAAAGGGGGTACTCCCAGGCACCCCTAGTAGAGGATCCAGACCCAGTACAGACCCAGTGCATGCGTAAACAATTCGACACTCTTTGCCTCCGAGTGGGGATAGTTCGGCTCACGGGGATTGGGTAAGCGACTGTGGGAGAATGAGTGAATTAAATGTAGTGAACGTACGACTATAACGGCTTTGTAAGGGACCATGCCTGTCGGAGGAATCCCATTCTCCTCCAGATATAAGATGGGATCCTGGATCCTGGAGTATTCGTCCTCGGAGGGCTGGAATGTGGCCACGTGATCCATCGGCACCTCCTGCAAAAGTGTGCAGACAAAAGAGATTTAGAAATATTCCCTAGTGAAAAGGATAAAAAGTAATGAGCTCATGAATAGGGACTAATATAAATCAGCGTCGCGTCGTAGGCGTTAACAGGTACTAGCAGAAATGCGGCCACCATCAAGTTGTACCTAGTACCGCAGGACTATGTGCGTAGATCCATCTCCATATTGTACAGCTACAAGCAAAATCTTGGAAGCACTATTTCTGACGAACTGCCGGACCGATAAGGATGATCTTTACATGCATGTCAGGTATTGCCTCAATAAGGGATGCCCACACGGTGCCTCGCAGCGACCCTGCACGCCTCGCAGGTGCATTCGACTGTGGGGAGAGCGGGGGACGGCAAGGGGGGGCGCAATGGGGGGGGGCGCAAACAGCTGGGCCCTGGCTGCTTTTAGCTCTGCTATGTCCTCAGCCAGGGCCGCTCGCTCGCGGAGCAGCTCGTCTTTTATCGCACTTTGCTCCGTTCGCCAGCGGCGGAAATGGAGGACCTCATGGTCTCGCTTCTTGTGCAGCCTCCCCACCTCCACCTGGGCCGTCTCAAGAGCGGTCATGGCGTCGCGGGAGGTTGATATTAGCTCCTCACGTTTTCTCTGCTCTACTTGTGCCTTTTCGGCTAGCTGGTGGAACACCTCCGCGCCAGCGTGCTCGACCTGTGGAGGGGGCGCTTTTGGCTTCTCAAAAAATGCGTGTAGGAAAGAGTGGTGCCGCCCACCGCAGGACTGGCACACCCGCGGGGATCCCTACGCATCCCCCCCACCCCCCGCATACGATTTCTTAGAAGAAATTGCCGAAGCTGTCGGTGCAGGAGAAGAAACACTAGGCGGAGTCCCATTAAACAGAAAAAAAAAATCCAATCGATAAATTACTTTTTGAAATTAAGCACTTTTTGAAATTCTACTAGATTGACGATGGTAAATTTTTGAATTTTTATTCAAAATATTGACGATGGTGAATCTTTGTCTCCCATGTTACTAGATGACCGCCAGGTGTCGCTAACAACAGCGTTTTTGATTTACCAGCCTTTTCTAAGAAAGAAAAAAAAAAAAAATCCATATACGATCCAAACGAATTCACTTACCGACCAAGAATAGTATTACGTATATATAATTTATATAAACATAATTTTTTATAACGTATTTAAATTTTTGTGGAGGTGAGCCTTTGTCGGTCGGGCAAAGGTCACCGCCGGAAGAAAAAGAACCCCCCAATCCATTTGCTGCGAGCTCGACGCCCCATTTGGCCGCGTTGCAAATGGATTTCCATATGAGAAGAATCATATGATGACGGAGGAAAAGAGGTAGAAGTAGAAATAACAAGCAGAACGCAAAGAGTGAACGTCCAGGGAGCTATAAAGCCCCCTGTACAATACGTCAAATTTGCAAATGTGCATAGAAATAATACAAACCACCGTAGAACAACGCATTTTGTTCATTGCTGACCATTAATAAACCCCCGCCCTGACAATAAAATTGGTACGTGTACCAGAGAAGTTTTTACTCTAATAGGTGGAGTCAGGATAATTTCTATTGACTGCTTTATTACAGCAGAATATTAGCCGGAGCTCCCTCCACCCAAATTTGCGAAGCCGAGCGCCATCTAGCGATTACCGTACGTTCGCACCGCGAGGCTGGGGGGGGGCACCCAACTCTGCAAGGGGGGCACCCAACTCTGCTGGGGGGGGAGGGGGGGCAAACAGCTGGGCCCTGGCTGCTTTTAGCTCTGCAATGTCCTCAGCCAGGGCCGCTCGCTCGCGGAGCAGCTCGTCTTTTATCGCACTTTGCTCCGTTCGCCAGCGGCGGAAATGGAGGACCTCATGGTCCCGCTTCTTGTGCAGCCTCCCCACTTCCACCTGGGCCGTCTCAAGAACGGTCATGGCGTCGTGGGAGGTTGATATTAGCTCCTCACGTTTTCTCTGCTCTACTTGTGCCTTTTCGGCTGCAGCTCTTTCGGCTAGCTTCTGGAACACCTCCGCGCCAGCGTGCTCGACCTGTGGAGGAGGCGCTTTTGGGTTCTCAAAAAATGCGTGTAGTAAAGAGTGGTGCCGCCCACCGCAGGACTGGCACACCCGCGGGGATCTGCATGCTGGTAGGCGGTGAGAACCGAAGCAGGTAACGCACCTCCCCGCCGCAATCACCTTTTCGTATCGATCTGCGGGGGTGCAGGACGACAACTCTGGGCACCGGTGGGAAATATGCTTGTCGCCACTAAAATTACAAGCAGATGTGGCTGGTGGAGCGATTGGTAATTGGAGGGTTGACGCGGGGGGCGGGTTGGAGAGGGACAGGAGGGAAGCCAGGGGGGGGGGGG
>NW_017547257.1:1712710-1736383 GCF_001854935.1 Bemisia tabaci
AAGGAAGTGGAAGAACGTCGGTCCATCGTTGAAGAACACACGATAGAACAAACCGAAGATGCGTGAAGCTCACTCACAAGGAGCAAGATTCAAATGTGTATTGTTTGGGTTTTTGGATCTCCCGATCTTTCGTTTAAAATTAGAGGACTTTTGTAACATATCCTGGAAGTCCTCCTCTTATGTTCTTACTTTTCGATTATACACGTATGTTTGTAGTAATTGCACCGCTCGACGGTAATATGCAGTTCATTCACAACTTTCGTAGCTCTTTTTAATATATGGTCCTGACCTATACATAGTTATTTTACTTAACTACCGGCTGGGCCCCGGAGTAAGTTACACTCTCCGTTGGAAGCATAATATATTTTTTTGGCAGGGCATAGCGTCGAGTTTATGTCCAAGTACGTGATTACGTGTTGAACTGTGTTATCCAAAATTAATGCCACTCCATCTTATATGAAGTTACCTGCATGGGATTCTGTGGTTGACCTGCCCAGCCGGGGCCACACACTGGATATCCTGGCGTAGCTGGGGGCACCACCTGGCTTGCCCCAGGGCCATATACTGGTACTGGATATCCTGTAGGAGGGGGGGAGGGCTCCACATGATGCACGATCATATTCACTATAATTTCGTCTGATTTGCCATTTACTGAAACATAATATCGTTTGTAAGAAACATGAGGATCTATATGGTAAAAGGAGAGAAATTAAGTACTTCGATTAACTTCAGACTTTCAATAGATAGTATCAAATGTAATAGAAGTGCCATAAAGTAGTTCTTATTAAATTATAAATTGAAACCCTTCCATATTCAATAAAAAGTATGACTCAATTTTGCAACGTGAGGTTTACCAGTAATGGTTAGGATAGTCATCGTAGCAGAATATTTGCCCAAGATTAGTTACAAGAAAAGTCATAAGGCTGGATACATTGGTTCACAGTACCAGAGGTGATGCCCGATATTTAAGCAGTAATACACTTTCCAGTATGCACTATTGACCATACCTAATTACCTCCTGAAAACGGCCCTGACATTAGCGCATGGTATAGTTATACCTGCTGGCAAAGTTCCTGCGCGCATTTCCTGTGTGCATCTCTCATGCAAATTGCAGATTCAAGCCTATACCAAAAGACAGGGTTTCTGAGTACCGTCAATATGTTTTCCTCCGCCTTTCTCCTGCCAATATTCATCAGTTAAGTAAACGCATATCTATCAGGGTCATGTCAACCCGTATCAATTTTTGGAAGTCATAATGCCTTTCCTACGAGAGCTATGAGTGTGCGCATCTCAACTTGGCTTGAGATATGCATCGAAAAGCTGGAATAAACATTGCTGCCTACTTCCTAGCTGAGGAGTTGGGCTACCCTGAACTTGAGACTCTTCGGCAAATTGTGATTCGATGAAGTCTCGACAATCCGCAACCACTATCCAGGACTCCGAACTCCCTCTCTTCCTGTTGACGAAGAAATCGCACGCTCTGCAAACAAGGAACTGATCATTTATTGATTGATCACTTAACATAAATACTCTTTAGCTACAACAAAGAAGTGCAAATTCTCAACACTGACTTCTCAGCCAAATAAATCAGACGATTCAGGCGATCGTTTATAGTTGTTGTTAGATTAGTTACCGTGTCTCTACTATCGGTTTGGATGTGATTTTTGTGGTGTGTTGTAACCTTAACTAGTCGTTTATCGATGGTTTCGGTTATTATTGAGGTGGCCTCCTGCACCTGTTTGGCGACTTGCTCTTGAATTTCCGAATTACTGGGGATATAGGCCAACCTATTGGTGATGGCCTCTTCCAACTGTTTTTGTGTTGGTATGTCACTGAGGTGGAGACTTAGACTGTTTAGTTTGGAATCGAGTTCGAGAAGGTTAGTGGAGTCCTCGTCTTTGTTCAAAGAACTCAGAGACGCAAGCGGCATGCTAGCTTACTTAATTTAATGTACCTGATAGGGTAGAATAAATTTCTGGAAATTGCAGATTTCTAAGGACTCCCTCCAAATTGAGATCCATTCATGTAGCCGTAGCACAATTCAGGCTCAAATTAAATAATTTTAACAAGACAAAACAATTAACAACACACTTCGCGATAGCACGACCACGAGTTACAAGCTCGAATTTCCGTTAGCCGTAGAGCAAAACGAATGAACAACGGTGGTTGCATTTCGGACCCTCTTGACGTGTTACCGGGATTTGATTACTATTAAAACGGGTTATCCTACCAGGAAAAAATGGTAAAAATACACCTTTCTTGGTAAGTTTATTACTCAGTCTTAGTATCAATACCAGAACTTGGTAAAAAAATGAGATGGTAAATTTACCCACGGATCTTGGTAAATACACCGTGATTTTTTTTCAGTGTGCATAAGCATTTTTTCGTAATTGATAGTACCCCTTAAACGACCCACCCCGCAGATTTTGGAAAGATTTTAGTTTTCACTGTAAAATTGACAGTAAAAAAAAGGTTGTCATAGGTGGTTATTCCATACCACACGTAATCTCAATGTGATTGGCTGACTGGTTTATTAAGAAACACGATTAATGCTTTGTGAATCATTATTTGATTTAATGGAAATAAATAACAAAGAAATACTTTCAGTTTTGGCCGTGAAGAACGATATAACAACTAAAACACCGTGTAACCAAAGACAAAATTAAGAAAAATCGGAACTTAAAAATCAAAGGCTTTAAAATCACGCTTTTATCAGTTTGAAAAACTATAGCCAAGTGCACCTGGTGCAGTCACAGTCCTGAGACACTGATGCACCGCGTTATCGCTTTGATGAATGGAAGACCCAATGGTACGCGTGTAGGTGATTATTCCATAGACTCGCAACCGGTCTGACTTCACTAAAATTGGATTCTTGAGCTGAGTAATCAAGGGATCATTTCGATATCACTGCAAGTGATGCCCAAGGATACAATGGTTCGAACGGACCGATCTCCGGAAAAATCAATTGTACGCGTACAGGTGGTTATTCCAGCGTATGCCGCAAATGCATGGCAACGCATGTATACCCTCTGCGCGACGCTAGCCTCTAAAATAGCGGCTCAACTAGAGATTCGATCACTTTGCTTTATCCCCCTTGGAGAAACTGCTGGCTGCCGGCATGCAAGGGGGGGGGGGGGGGGTGGTGTTAAGCCTAGAGGTTGAAAGAGAAGAGACGCCAACGGTCGCGAGAGAGAGAGACGGGGTAGCAACCAAATGTCACGCAGGCACTTGTCCAGCTCAAGTCACTGCGGGCGGAAAATCAGCTTAACCGTTGAAGCGACTTGAGACTCAAAAAGGACGGAAAATGAGTCCATGAGTCAGGGTCTTATCATACTGCCGTGCTAGGAGGAAAAACGCCGTATGAACATTCGAGAGTTGCCAAATTTCCTTCGATTAAATGGTTATTTTTGAGGAAAGTTATGGATATTTTTCCTTGAAATTTTCAGGAACTTTAGGTGAAATTTCGAACACAACTATACCTGAAAAATCGGGGGCAAAATTTTCATAAGTTTACCAAGAAATCCACATTTTATCAAAGGAAATTCGGCAACGCCTGAGGGTTCATACGTTTTTCCTTAGTACGGCATCATAGCCCCTTTGTAGAGTGTTTTGTGCCTCTACACGCTGAATCTCACTGTGCTGATAATTTTCAAGGATGATTTTCCCTTCGGAGAATTTTTTTAGAGACTCTATTCTGAGACAATTTTTGATGAGAAGTTACTGGAAATATTCTAAAACTTTCAAAAACAAGTGCACCGAATTTCAGTATAATATAAAGGGAATTCCGAAAATCCATGATTCATCCACATGAAATCACTCGATATTTGATGGGACGGTCTCAAACTTGTTCGTAGATCGTTCGGAATTCTCAACGACGGATGACATCTCAGTTACCCAAAGTGCAGTAAAAGCTTGTTGACCGACATCTAACTTCTGTTCCCGTATTTCATAGCAAGCACGAATTAGACATTTAAGTCATCTTCTTTTCGTGATAAGCGCAGTCATCGCCTATGTCGAAATTTTACCTATAGATTTCGTGTTAAGCGTAGAACCGGTTAAGATATTAAGCCGCTTTAGGCGAAATTTTATTTGTTCCCTTCAGATTTCGTCCTAACGAGCTTTTACAATGCATGGTAATTCTGAAATTTGATGAAGTGACAGTCATATTACCTGGATTTTGGGGGCTGGATAGGCCTTTTCCACAACTAATGATCCTTACAGTTGGCATTCACGCAGCAAAATTGAGGAAACGTTTTCGGTTTGCACACATAATATAACGACTCCCTAACGACAAAGCATCTGAACTTGGCCTCAAGTTCACGCGCGACCGATGCGCGGCTAATGCTCCGTGATATATGCACGGACGGTCCCGCGGTATCCACTACCGAAACGGACCCCTCCCTTGGTTTGTCGACCATTAGTCATTAATAAATCGCTTGCCAGACTGCCCCGCGCTAAGGTAAAACGCTGCATAAACCCCCAGGCGTTGCCAAATTGTCCTCACTAAAATGCGAATATTCTGCAAAACTTGCGGACATTTTCCTCTTAATTTTTCACAGAATTTCAATCGCAATCCAATCTTCAGTTTCTGAAAATTTAAAGGACAAATATTCTTAACGCTCCCCTTAATAATTAAAATTTTATCGGGGAAAATTTGGCAACTCTCGACTGTTCATACGGCGTTTTTCCATAGCACGGCAGCAGAAGAGGGTGGATAGCCTGCAGATATGCTCACGCATCAACGGCTCCATATCATGGATATGGGTCACAACCCAGTTAACAGGTTTCCTTCAAAAGCCCAGCCTAGCCCCGCGACACACTAACGTAGGGATATTTAGGTTCAAACTCAACTAAGGTGCACCGCCTTTTTTGGTGGTGCCCTTTCGATAATTCGACACAAGCTCAAAATGGGGCCCGTTTATTAGTCGGGTTGGCAGTGAACGTTGTCATAGCAGCGCTAAGCCCTGCAAAAAAACTCGTAAGCTCTAATGGTGAATGATTCAACTACTTCTTACTTGTACGCCTCCGCTGAATAAGAGCTTTTCTGAGGATGACTTATATCCTAATGAGGTCTTCCTGTAGAGCTGTGAATGCTACCCTACACGATACCATTACGAAGAGACTACATTTTACGAGTCAATATTGCGACATACACAATAGGAAACTTGTGTTTTTATCATGGGATTAAACGGGTCTTTAGCGAACGCAGTATATCGAGAAGAAAACTAAATAATCAATACGGAATGGAGATGTTGCATGTGTGAGGAATTTGCGATTTGACTTTTAATTCTTATGTAAAAGTTCGTGAGAAACAGAATGGTGCCACTAGTTTTCTCTGAATTCAACTCCCAAGCTCAAAAAAAGCTCTCAAGTCGAGACCAAAATGGAGGGGATATCCTTCGATATACCGAGAGTCCACGTCTACATCTTGACAAACTCTCTCCATGCAAAGAGAGGGAGCAAATACCATGATAGGGCTGCAACTTTATTCGGGGACTCTAAAACTGAAAACACGACAACCCTGCTAATGTATTTGCTCCCTATCTTCGCATGGAGAGTTTGTCTTGATGTAGAGGTGGACTCTCAGGATAGCGTGGGATCTCCCCTACATTTTGGACTCTACTTGAGAGTTTTTTTTTAGTTTGGGAGTTGATTTCAGAGAAAACCAGTGGCACCATTGTGTTTCTCGCGAACTTTTACACAGGAATCACTAGTCAAATCGCAAATTCCTCACGCATGCAACATCTTCATTGCCTTGTAATTTAATACAATTTGAAAAATGAAGATACGACTGATAATGCAGGGTTCTCATCTCGTATATCTTATTTTAGGCAATGCCGTTTACCTAACAATACTATCGCAGGCGTTGGTATTTTCCACCTCTCTAATTGTAAGTTTAACAAGTCTGTCACTTCATCTACTCTGGAATTTCAATTTAATTGAGCCTTGCCATATCTGCTATGGACATCACTCGCTGATACTCTTCAGCAAAGCCGCGGTTAATTTTATTTTAAGTGAGTTGAGTGGTTTTCATTTGCCATGGTGAGTAAAAAAAGTTCATTCGATGGCGGTGGAGGTAACAACAATTCATTAATGCCGGCGAAACTTGAAAACCACTCTAATTTTCGTCGCAGCACTGTACTTTTAGATTGAAACTCTGAAATGTAGCCGACATGCGTTACATTATTAATTTCAGCCTGTATTTGAGTGCATTTTCCGCGCTAGAAATATTTCCCGTTTTTATTGTTTGGTAAAGCATGATTCCTGCCGATGGCGGTTGCGTTTCATACGAAGCGGCAATGATAGCGGGCAGGGTTTGCGGTAGCCGTTCATACAATTAATCCAACGAACCGTTATGAGGAGTACCAGAAAATCGAGCCTCTGAAAAGACCCAGGATCAGCAAAAAAACGCCAGTAGTTGAATTTTTTAAACTGAGTGATCGACGAGGCACACTCAATCAAAGGGCTGAGGTTCCCATAAGAATCGGGGTTGGATTGTACGAGCGAAAATCCCGGGCCATAATCTTTTCTCAGAATCCCCGGGACCGTTTCACAAAATTAAGTACGAAAACTCGGTCGAGTCGACGTGGGCCGCCGCGAATCGACACAAGTAGCGAGAAACTTCGTCGACGCGTACGCCCGTGCGCTAAAGAAAAACACCGAATGAACATTCGAGAGTTGCCGAATTTCCCTCGACAAGGCATGTATTTTTGACGACATGCATGCTTATTTTTCCTTGAAATTTTCATATATTCCAGATCATATCGTCTGAAAATTTTAGGGGGAAAATGTCCACAATTTTCCCAGTAAATTCGGTTGTTATTGAAGGGAACTTGGCAACGTTTGGAGGTTCATACGGCGTTTTGGCGTAGGATGGCAGCCGTAGGCGCTGAACCGCGTCGCGCCCCGTGCGGCACAACGTCGCTCCTCTGACGTACGGGCGTACCTGGATTTCTACGTGAGCCCTCGAAAGCGTGGATTTATACGGAAAACAGGGCTCACGTGGAATTCGAGATACGCCTCTACGTCAGAGCGACGCGACAATACCCGCGATTCCGAGAAGCTGTTAGTGTCGAGCTTCGCGCGCATTGCTATTCAACAGGATTTTTCTCCTGTGTCAATTTGCCGCAGCCCATTTCAGACGAAGCTCATTTCCTCCGCGAAAAGCTACCGGGACGGGAGCCGCCGCCGCGACGGTTCGGCGTAGCGTAGGTGCGCGATAATTTATGAATGAACATTCGTTGATGAAACATGCACTTGAAAAATGGAATGAGCCGGCTCGCGAGAGCCGGGGGATTAAAAACGTAAGACAACGTAAACATCGCGGGAATAATGAGGGGAGCATGAAAAATGACGCTATCGAAACGAACGGGGTCGAGCCCACGGCACGGCACGGCGCACAGTGGATCGAGTCGATCGGAGAGGTCGGACATGATTTATTTTTGACAAAAACTGCAAATTATCACGTTTATTTTGTCATATTTTAAATTATAAGCAATGCCTCTGGAAGAATATTTTACGAAGGAACCACTAAAATCACGTATTGAACCTCTAAGTCGTGTATAAGCGGAGTTATGAGTGTTTAAAGTTTCCAGGTGTCGCACTGGGAAAAAAAACGCATTGGATCTAGAGTCCAGACTCTTAAAAACATCAACAAGAAATTATACTCTTGATTCAATGGGATTTTTGCTTAAACCAAGAACCAAGCCTCTTAATTTGAGCGGATTTCCTTTTGATTGAAGCAAAAATCTGATTAAATCAAGGGTATTTTTTCTTGTCAATGTTTTCAAGAGTCTGGACTCTAGATCCAATGTGTTTTTTTTCCAGTGTGTCAGACTTCCCCTATTGACTCGATCTACTGTGCGGCAAGCCCTCAATATTAACATTGGTTTTTCAGCACGGCTGCCGAATCGAGCAGTCGTTTATTGCAGACTTAGCATCATTACCAAGAAGAAGTTTTTTCTTTTTCGCCTAAGTGCGGCAACTTATCACCAGATGAGGCCTTTTATCTCTCTTGTATAGCTTATAAATTCCGCGCTGTCTAGACGTTCTGCGTCTCAACGAGACTCGTGGAACTTTCATAGTTTGGACGTGGTAAGGAAAAACGTCGTATGAACCTTCATGCGTTTCCATATTTCCTCTGACAAACTAAGAATGTGTGTTGTTGATAGCGTAAAATAAATTAAATGCACCAATTTTTTTCTGAATATCTTTCAGTGATTCTCCGCGGTTATACTTGACTTAGTTTAAACATCACTATTTCAGCTGCATGTTGCTGTGTGTCAAATCGGATGCACACACGAAAAGATCACTTCTTACCTACATTACAATCGAAGCTCATTTTCTCCTTGATTTTTTCTGCATTTAAAAAATGAGAAATTTTAATGAAACGTTTACATAATAACACCTCGTAATCGGTGTGGAGGTTGTAAATAATTTTTCTGCAATTTTCGATAGTATTTTTTTGGCAATTTAATCCAAATTAATTGATCATTTGAAGGTACATCCTCCAATATTAAATTTTCATCAGATAGCATTTGGCAACATTCAAATTTTGGTACGGTGATTTTCCACAGCACGGTCTTCTGGTCTGATTCCTGAACCTTGATCCAACTCTTGAGCAGTTGATCATTTGGGTCAAAATGGAGGACTTAAAACTTTTTTGAGCTTTCAGGTGAGACGTAAGCTCTGCAAGAGAATGTCAATCACGCTGACGAGAAAACCGGGGTACTCCTAAGTGGATCAACTCCAACGAGATAAAATCGGACGAGAGTAAAGACTCAATAAAATTGCGAAAATAATCACAGGGCATTACCTCATCGTCGAGTGGTAAATGGAAACTGATTAACGTAGGTTAAAAGCTGCAATTAAGGAATAATCGAACTCAATGCGCCGCGCCGCGTCCACAGATTCATGTCTTGTTTTGCAGAGCAGAAGTCGAAACCATCTTAAGTGTCATCAAATGCTGTAAATATCGTGCCTAAATAAACGCTAATGCCGAATTGCATCCGCTTAAAGAATTTTCTAACACCCAGATGCCCAAGACTTTTTGCCTACGCTAAGTCTCAAATCAAGCTTGAGAGTCCTTAACACTTTTTTTTTTCCAAATCAATACTATCATTGATTTTGATGCACCATAGATTTTTTGAGCAAACTCAACCTTAATTTCTCTCAAAGAACGACAGACACCTCAACGCGCTTGGTGACGGCGCAGAGATACAACTATTCGTGCTTGATGGATGTCCTCGTTGCGTCTGCAAAATTGAAGGCGCCATGCCGCGAGGCGTGAACCAGCAATGATCCGCTTTATGCTGCCGATGATGACTCGCTTAGAATTGGCAGAAAAAATACAATCGGACGCCCGAATGCGTCTCTCTTATTTTCGCCTGCGTTAACTCTCGGTATTTTTTTTCAATTCGACGTCTGATTCTCTCTATAAAATGTATTTGTAGACGTATGTTTAAAGATCGCACGTACCGCCGCCATACAACTCGCAGGGCACCTGTTACAAGAAACCTCGGGTCACCATGACCCAGCTTGGACATTAGAGGGTTATAAGATGGTCTTCTAAATTTTTACCTTGATTCTTGAAGAATAATTGTAATTCATAGGGCACTAGATCTCCATTGAAAGGATTACATTTTTACCTTTATCCTCGCAACACCTGGTGGCGATTAGCAAGTTTCAATTGGACGTACTTCTATCAAACGGAACTATGTGCAATATGACATGAGCCTGTTATGTATATATTCTCATGGGTCTCAGGGCTCATGTCTTAATGCACATAGTTCTGTTTGATTTTCCACTCATCATGGTCAATAAGCTCATGCACGTGCGTCTTTAACAAAATGGGATACACTTGAATATTGTTCGTGTCAAAAAGTCGACCCTCTTGTTGACTCTATCTCCTGTAGACTCAGATATGATCTTAAATATTTTTTATGTAGCTGAAAATACAAGCGGAGCCTGAATCTTGAACTTCACCAAACTTCGCTATAAGTATGGGAAACGAGTCGGAAGGTATCATGCCACTGAAACAGTTTTTATTGAAACGTTTTGAGTTTGTAAACATCTGCGCCAGGAAATTTTCCAGCCTGAATGTGCTTTAGGCCTTGTCTTCACGGGCCGTTTTACGGGATTTGTCCCTGGGAAAAATCCCACTTACGAAGTTAGGAAAATTATTGAGTTAATCAATATTTTTCCCAGTACGAAGGTATGGTCCTTGTACTCCTAGGACCCACTGAGAGAGGAAGAAGATGTGAAAACGAATTGTGCGATATTTCGTCGATTCCTCCATTGTTAATGTTTTTTTAGTTACATTAATGTGTATATTTGTCAATTGAGTGCAATTATTATTTTAATCCCGGTTAAATACTCGACTCTTACTAATTTATCTTCCCGCGCAAAGTAGTCCCAGAACTGTATGAGTCTCCTCTCGTGGAGACGGTAACTGGGATGAATCCCAGAAGTTTCATTCCTGCGGTTCGAACTTGAGACAAATCCCATGAAAACGTCCCGTGGAAACAAGGTGTTAAAAAACTCCGAGCGAAGTGTTAAAGTTTGGGCCTGAGAGGATTCGAAGGAAGAAACGGGGAGCCCACTGTGCACCGCCGAAGTGGAAAAAAAAGGGGCGACACCGAACGTAAAATCAAATAATCGCGGTGTAATCGATACAATATATCAAGATTCAAATTAATCTAAAACGAGGCAGGTCTCGGCTACGCATTTTCAATTAAGGAGTCGATCGCTCTGGGGATAAAAATGCCTTGAATGTTCCCAAGAATCAACTCGGAGGATCGTATCACACGAGGCTGAGCTTAATTAGAAAGGAGCCTCTACAGGAAGGCACTCAGGAGAAGGGCTTAGTTTTTACTGTAATTGGAGAATGGAGAGCCTTTCACGGAGAAAGGTTGATCAAAAGCGGTTAATAAGTTTTAGTCTCTCGCATGATAACGGCGCGGCGCCGAGTGGAAATGACGGCTTTAATCCGCACCATTCGCCCAGTCAATTGGGTTGCCTAGTTGTTTGAATCATTTGAATTTTGATCCTCGCACCTTGTTTGCCGAGGATGCGAAATAAATTTCGGTTAATGATCCCCGACAGCTCCGTCTCTCGTGCGTTCTCAGTCACTTATAATTGGACAGCATCAAGCAGAACCAGCTTCACTACATGCGACAAGAAAGGAAGGGATCCAGGTTCACTTACATTGAGGCCCTTTAAAGTCCTGGGTCTTTCACTAATGGAAACCGTTGAGAAAGGTATAGAATAGGGCGTAGACCGATTCCGTCCCGAAATTAAAACCAGATTCCGATTCCGTCCCGGAAAAATAATTTCTAAATACAAGCGGCAACATCGCAGCAATTTAAATGGTAGCACAATAGAAGAATTAGGAAGTGATAAAAGAAACTCACCATGCGATTACGTTGAGAACCAGCTTCTGAGCAAAAATGTTGAGAAGTGTAAACTGATCGGGTGTAAAGAGCCCGATGCGTCAAACGGTAAAAAAAATAAACAAATAAAAATGGAAACATTACAGAAACATGTTAGGCGTATTTTTATGGGAAACAGCGCAAATAAATTTGAATAGAGAATCTTCACTGCTATCACCGAAGAGTTTGGTGATGCTCGCTTGTATGGCCTTCATTTTTTTCAAAGTTTTAGTATATTAATTGCCTGATACACCTGCGAGCTAGACGCGCGTCTTGAGCGGCGAGTAGGCCATCGGCCGTGTTCGGCAATTTCTGTAGCCAATCTGATTGCAACTCGCCACCCATAACTCGCTCATAGTAGGATCGGATCCTACTTTTTGCGTCTATACGCGTGCTCATCGAGCAGGTGTATCTAGCGCATAAAAAAAACTATGTACAGGTGTACTTTCGCAAGTGGATCCGGCCAAGTTTTAAAACATAATAAAATCACGTTTTTTGCCTGCATGGAGAATTGTTTGAGCAATTTTTCTCTGGAGTATTTACGAAAACACAAACAGCCAAGATTAAGTAATGCATCGATGTTTATTTTAAGTTTATTCAATACAATAGCTCTCCAAAAAAATATAAGAAAAGGTAGTGTCCCTCGAAGAGACTATTCTTTCTTTACATGTAATTGGCATCCTTTGCCTTGTAGACCCTCCGACTTACACATTTTTTGCGACGCCTTGCTACGCCAATCGGGTCCACTCTTCTAAGGCACTGCCACACCCTTTTTCTCGAGGCACGGAATCCCTCTGCCAGGAAAGCACTTAACATCTTCTTTTCATTTTTATAATCCTTCTAACGTTTAAGATATCGACTATCGAATGAAAGGACCTTTATTCAAACGAAAATTAAACCTGATGTAATGCAGTTCTTTTTCACGATATTTCCTTCATAGACCACAAATTTTATAAGTAAAAACCCGGATTTCTTGCCGAATTTCGATGGAAACCCTCGATTTTTCCTGATGAACCTTAAATAGAATAACTCCGTCGGTGACTTCAAAATTTCATTATCGTGTTCGGCAATGTTACAAATTTTTAGTTCGGATTCAGCGATTGATCGAACGTCACAGTTTCGGTTGACGAGACAAATCTAGGACGCAGCTGGGAAGCCGCGTCCAGAATTTCAAAAACATACGAAAAGGGCTCAGCGAGCTATAAATATTAGCCCACCGAGGTATCGGGTAAACGAGGAAATGGACCCTCAACGACATGTGACAATTCACATACTCAGGTGAGAAGCAATTGGGTTCATGTGCGAGCTGAAAAAAAAGCGGAGAGATGAATCGGGGAGGGCGACACGGGGGTGTAAGCCCGATGTACAAGGTTCAGCGTGTAAGCGCCCCGGAGGAAAGCCAACGATCCATGTTGAGCCGCTTCAGCGCTGACTCCATCCTGCCAAATCGCGCCGCTTCCCCCGGCGAATCGGCCAATTTGACCGCCCGACATGCCAACCCCCGACCGTGACAAGCTGACAGCATTACCGCACCCGTCAGATCGCGCGCATACCCGCTACCCTCGGTCATGCCGCCCACCGCACGGAACCGCGACAGCCGGCACCGTGGCACTGCTCTCCTGGCGGCGCCCCGTTTTGATTAATACGCCTGCTGAAAAATCTCCGAGCTCCAAGTGCAATTTCCACAATTTAGGAGCAATTTTTTCCCGTTCGCCGCGAAGCCGGCGATCGGCACCCTTGATTCGTTGCGATTTGATAGTGGGACCGCCGCCAAGGAACTTGTCGCTCGAAGGAGGTCCAATCATCCGTCTCGTTCAGGCGCGGGCTTGTCGGTCGCTTATCTCTCGCTCGGTACACAAATGACATCGTTTCACCGTCAAACTTTGGTATTAGTTTAGGAGAGAGGTGTATCAGCTTGAGGAAAATTCCTGCGGGTGGATTTGGTCGACTTTTTTCTACTAGAGGAAAAAAACGCTGTATATTAATAAAGCGAGATATCAAACCGTTTCTGTATAGCTTTGGTCCTTCAAATCTTCCTTGGCTTTCGCACTATTTTGAGGGGTTGATCAAAACAGGGACGATTTGAAGATATTACATGGCTGGTGTTCAGCAGTTTCAGCAGTGTTCAGCAGTGGTTTAGTTATAAGTGCCAACGCCAAGTTTTATCAGAATTATTATAGAATTTATAATTATAAATATAATTTATAGAATTATTTATTTATTCATTTATTTCAAAACAACTTATACAAAGATATACAGGGCCACAGGGGCCCCAAAACATATCTTATTAACACAAAAAGAAAATCCAATATCTAATATGTGGGTCTGGAACCCAATAACCAATGGATAAGTAACATAAAATAATCATAACTTAGACTAGATAACATTACTTAAGAAAAAGAAAGGAAAATGCTAACATGAGTGTGAAAAGAAAAAGTTAAACAAGAAATAGTTAACAAGTTGAACAAGATTGAACAAGATTGAGAACAATTATTGAGTCTATCACATCGGATTCTTCTTTTTCTGAAGTTTTCGTCATTCAAATCTTGATATCATTTGTCATTATTTCCCATAACGAAAAAACTGTCAACTTCAAGTATTGCTCAATATGATTCTTTGAAATCTTGGTCGCTGTCACTCAAGCTCGTCGCTTGAGATTCTGAGTGAGCTTTAGATGATTCGGCAGTGTCAGAATACTACTGAGAAAGCTGTGTTCTTTTACAATAACGAGTGAATGACAAACATATACACTTGACTATCCATTAGGAATGTAAATTTTAGCTGCGTCGAGGAGGAATGCCTCGAAGATGCACGGTCTGTCACTTTTCAACCGGCGCCACATGAACGCGTTTGAATTTCCCGCGCCTTAGTGGAAAACATGTTAAGTTAATACCAATGAAGGGCCTCTCCGCCGTAAATTCCTAACCTATCTGTGTAAGTAAAATGTAGTCGGAATCTGAAATTCTGCGAATTGGTTATCAATCTGCGGCTACCAAGCCTATGGGGGGGGGACTCCAGGTACGCGTAGGTTTCTAGATATACGGTGCAATACGTCGTATTTCTGCTTTAAGCTGATATTTATCTGAAAAATAAAATAAAAGATAAAATCTTCGAAAACTCCAGAAAAGGTGGTGTCGGCGACAGTTTGGATGCCGGCTGTGAAGTGATGATCAGGTCACGCCGCAGTCGCGAGGGTATTGATAATGCCCGTGCGTGTCGGGAACATTTTTGTTTTCACCTTATCTTCCTAATCTCTCGGCAATTTCTCTTTTTTAAATTGAGAAGTCGATTTCGGGGTCTAAAAACCCCACAATCAGGTCTCCCGATCATTCCGTGGTTTCTACTCGTTTCACGGTAAAACCGATTTTCAACTAAAAACTAAAACTAATATAACATATAACACATATAAAACTCACATCGATCAATTAGTAAACTATAATATTCCTAACTTTACCTTTAAAAAAATTTGATAATATCGGGTTTCATTTAAAGCAATGAATCGTACTTGCTCCGTTGTGCATTTTTAAGTGACTGTAAGCTGATCCCATTATACCAAGGCGAAACTTTTCTGGCTTCACGTATAAAAACTCAAGCCATCGATATAATTAATAATCGTTTGTTGATATTATTCGAAATGATATTTGCCGTAAGCGGGTGACCGTCGTCGGCGAGGGCGTTGGTTATCTAACGCGCGACCATTGTACATATAATTAATTGTCTGCCAGTCCCCGCGGGAAGGGGAGGGGGGAAGGGGGGAGGGAGACCTCCCCGCGACCAATGACGAATGAAAGCTGGCACCGCGGCCAATATTTCAATTACCGAGGTGTGCCCGGTGCGAGTTCAATTATTCACCGTCAGATTTGCGGATTAGATTACTCGCCCGTTCAAGTAATTCGCTCTTTGGGCCCTTTGCCGCCCCGCGCGTCTCCCCGCCTCGAAATTCACATTACTTGCCTCGATTAACACGCCGATGACGGCGACCGCTCATCTTCGCCATCCTTGGCTCGGTCAGCCAATGGACGGTGTGCGATACGCTAACGAACGAATGCAGCGCCGCACGGTAGATGTCGCGTCCGTAGACGGAGTGAAAAAGAGGGTTCGGAGGACCGTGAAAAAGAGAAGGAGAAAACGAGAAAAATAACTAAAAAGAAAGGAAGACGATCATCTCGGGGACAGAACCCAAGGCAACTAGGCGCACCGCGTACCTAGGCATCCCACCACGAGAAGAATAAAGGAAAATACCGAAACGATGATAAAGACATGAGAGCAAATAACGAGTAATAACAACTAAAATCATAGAGGAAAATAAACTTCCCAGGGAAAACCGTCCTGGGGAAATGAGCTTCCCAGGGAAAACCGTCCTGGGGCAAACAGGGGAATGTGCGTCCCTAGGGTCTTCTCAAGGTATGTGCTTCCTGAGGAAATTGGAAATCATACCACGGAAAAACGTCGTGGCGAAAAGATACCTAAATCAGAGGTGACGTCGAGCGTACCGCGGGAGAGACGAGATCTGCTGCGCCGGCTGGAAGTTGAGAGCTGGCCCACTCGTCCACGGGCTGCGGTCCGGCCACCGCGAGGCATGGTTGCGCAGAAAAGCTGCGCCGATGTCGGCGCGCGCACTGCGAAAAGCTAAGGCGGCGCGGGTGACAACGCAGGGAGAGAGGAGAAGGTGGGGGGCGCGGTAGAAATAGCGGGAAGAATGAACTGAAAATATATCCACTAAAAATGACAAATAAAACTATCCTTTGGGTCTGAAAACCCAACAGTAGATTGAGACAATCAGTGAGATCGCACGTGAAATTTTTAACCAAAACTGCAAATTTTGATGTATAATTCATCACACTGGAAAAAAAATACTTTGGATCTAGAGCCCAGACTCTTGAAAACATTGACAAGAAAAAGGACTCTTGATTCAATCAGATTTAAGCTTAAATCAAAAGGAAATCCGCTCAAATTAAGAGGCTTGGTTCTTGATCTAAGCTTAATCTGATCAAATCAAGATTATTTTTTCTTGTCTATGTTTTTAAGAGTCTGGACTCGAGATCCAACGTGTGTTTTTTTCTTTTTCCAGTGCACCTTGTAAATTTTCAGGGGTGCTTCAAGAAGAAAATTTTACGAGAAAACCAACAGAACAACTTTAAAAACCTCGCAGATTTGTACAAACGGAGTTTAAAGCGTTTAAAGTTTCCAAATTTTGTCCGACCTATGTCCCATTGACTCGATCCACTGTGCGCCGTTCCTTGCCTATCCATGTCCTCCGATGCGGGAAAGGAGTTGAAAAACGAGGCCCGATTACGTCCTTTAAAGAAGAATTAGACATGAAATTGAAATACCGAGTTTGTTTTTTTTTCATTAATTGTACATATAGGGAACTACAATTTCTAGTATTAACCGTAATAATTTTAGCTTAAAATAAAGACAAGCTATTATCGGATGGGCCGCATCTATGTACATAATTTATGGGGACTATATATCATTGTTACTTCAAACAAGTAACCCACTTACATGCGATGAACCCAGTATTACTAACAAAACTCTTCACCTCTCTTAATTTAAAAATCTAAATTATCGCATATACTCCCTTTTTCGACTTTCTCTGTGAAGACGTTAATAGCCTGTGACGCTGAATGTCTCAAAATATACTAACTAACTATCATATTAGTGTTAATGATATATTTAAAATTGTTTCTAAACTTCATTGTTCCCCCTATCCTGCATTTAAAGAAACAAATTGATGAACTAAGCAGTTAATTAAACTAAGTTACATGGGTAGAACAATACCAAAAATCGAATAGCAGTAAGTTTCTTGGGCATCCCCAGAAATCTGAAGCCGGGTCAAACTGACCCGCCTATGTCTTTTGGCGGATTTATGAGGCCGGTTTATACGAGCTGTCGCAACGGGACCATTAGCGTGGATGACGGCGCAGAGATGCGACTATTCGAGCTTGATGGATGTCCGTGCGGCATCTGCGAAATTGAAGGCGCCATGGCGCGATGAGTAAACTTGCAATGTTCCGGCACATCATGCTGCCTATGAGGTGTCGCTCTGATCGGAGAGAAAAGTTAAAATACGAGGCCCAAATATATCTCTCGTATTTTTGACTGACTTGTCTTGCAATAATTTTTTTCCCTTTCAGTTTGATGTCCGGTTCTTCGTTTAAGGGTGTATTTGAAGACATTATCATTTTATTATATTGTCTCTGTTTTTGAAAAATATGTAAAGCGACAAAGCGTAACGATCTCTGGGAGGATAGGGGGCAATGGTGATTGGGCGTCGCAGAGCGCGAGGCTGCGCTTTAAAAGCGGCTTCATGTATGTACGTAAAGCGACATTAGATTTTTTTCCCCCAAAAAATTTTTTTCGATTTGTTTCATATCAGATGATCGTCTAATTCCGGAAAGGAATCACGTTGGTCCTTGGTCTCCAGTAGTGGGCAATGTGAGCAACCGAACTCACATCCAAAAAAACCGGTCAAATCGACAGTGTCTTTACGAAACGTGATCGAGTCCTGGCAATTTCATTACGTGCGTTGCCTCCGACTATGGACCCCATTCGAAACACCTATATGCTCCGCAGAATTCGGAGGTAAAAATACGAAATTCGATTTCGAATAGCAAACAAGACCTGGAGGAGCTGGACTACAATCTGTGAATTCTTATTTGCTCTGAGAACAGAAACAAACAAGCCAAGACGGTGCAGGTGACGCGAGTACACGCTCGAACACCCGAAATTCGGGTTTCTACCCGAGAGAGACAAATTGAATCCGTGTAGAACCCCTAGTCTCATTTGCCAGGGTGAAGAAAAATCTATCCATGGAGAGAATTGAAGCGAGGGTGGATGGTGGGACGGGTTTCCTTCGTTTACAAAACAAGTGTGAGAAGTCTCCAATTACACATATACATGGGGTTTAAATTGGGTTTAAGGATTCACAGAATAAGGGTGGTCAGATGAGAAACGAAACGAAGATAAGCGAATTTTATTTTAAGTTCCGAACCTCTTTGGGAAAATCTGGCCCGTTTGTCTCATCAATCACCAACACTTGTGGACACCGTTTTTACCAGATGTGACCAATCAGATTCGTTGGTTTGCGATACGTCAAACCTTTATAAAACCATCCCGTGAGGTGGGACCAAAATCACACTCCACCGTTGCGATTCGTTAGTCACCGAATCGAAAGTCCCGAACTCGAATAGAATGGCAGCTCGGAGGTTCGGGTACAAAAGTAGTACCGAACTTTTGAAGAAAATTCGCTTTATAAGTGTAAGAAATTTATTCATGTGGAAGAGATATCTGTTTTCTTTCAAAACCCATTTTACAGAATGCTAAAATTGTTACACCCCTAAAACAGCGAAATCCACGCCTGCTACCAAAATTTCGTGAAATTCCAAGATTCTCTTCAGATCACTTTAGAGCAGCTTTGTTTGATTTACAGTTTGATTGTTCGTACTGAATCATAAGGTTATTAGATTAGGATATTATGTTCGCTTACCAAGTGTTTTTTGACTAAAATACCTGCACGGAGAGAGAACAGACATGTCGGTAATTTGGAGGGTAGCTTCAAAAGCTATTTAGATTAGGATCAAGCTTCTTTTGACCGGATTACCTGTATGGGGAGAGTGCGGACATGTCGGTAATTTGGATTGGTAAATTACCTTGAATTATTTTTTATTACAATTGTTACGACTCGTACTTGTAAAGTACGTACTTAACGTAGTTTTTGCCTAAATTTGCTCTTTTGTGGAAGGACGCTCATAAATGTAAATTCTTTGTTATTGTGGTTTGATATCCAAATCTGAAAATTGACCGCGGCATTTTTTTTATGATGTATGTGTTTCGTGTTAGAGGGTTGACTGCCATTCTGTTGGGATGGGGAAGTTTTTCAATCGATGCCAAATTATGTTCCATGCTTTTAAATAGCTCAAGTCGCGGGTAACAACATCTGTATTTGCCATCTGGTTTCCTGTCATTCGCATTTTCATTTGATCTCTGTAATTGTGCTAACAGCCAAGTCACGAATTTTATTTAACCGAAGAAATGTAATATTACCGTTTGAAAATTTCCTTGGGGCTAAGAATAAATTTTGACACGTGCTTTGTCCATTGAAGCATTAAATGCTCCGGAAAACCGAAACAAGCAAAGCCAACAAAGCAAGAGGCAAGTCTTAATTACAGAGTTGGAACAAAGTCAGTTTTCCAAAGCAGATACACAATAAGGTTAATAAGCAGAATATAATAAGCTGTAAAAGCAGCTAAAGTACGCAGATTTTAAAAGGCTAATTTAAGTTCAAGCTCAGAGATGATTTGAAACCTGAATGTGAGTTGAAGAAGCTTGGGATATGAAGATGCGATTTGTGTGCTATTTGCTCCTTTTGGCTGTCTTATTGATACCTATTTTTTCTGCAGATTGAAAGTGGAGAAATGTGCAAATAAATTGCGTCTAAAATTCCACCAAGAGCCGTCCCTCGTGTCAGGGCTAGGAGACAAGACGGCAAATAACGCTCCCAGCGTCATGGAATATGAACCCTAATGTCACATTTCAATCGTGGCAAGTGTTCACTGTATAATGATGTTGAACCTCGTCACGAGCTTCTATCAGATTTCAGTAAGAGTTGTCATCATATCTTTCAGTATGTTTGGCTTTTTCGTAGCAAATTGGTATCTATAATAACGCTGTAGCTTCTGCAACTTTCCATTCTTATTTCTCGGTATCGGTTCTTTCTCCTGTTGTTCTCGATGTACGGAATCTTTCCGTAATGCGAATCTGACCGAAAAGAAACACCAATTCAATCAAACAAGGCGAGGAGAGAATATCAGAGATCCGTACTCGGAAGGTTGGATTTAATGTTCGGTGAAACTAGATCCTCATTTAAGTGCATCAACTGGTATACTTAAACTCGACCGCGTCCAATCAAATGATTTCTTCAGGAAAAGAGACATTTTAATTTCTAACATCCCCCCCCCTCCCTCCCCGAATCATTATGTGACATGGGGGATAGACCATCAAACACCAAACGACAGAGGTTCCATACCTCTCTTCGATTTATTTTCCAAGAAAAAATGGCCATTTCATAGCAAGGAGACTCAGACGTGGTGCTGTCAAGAACACGATCAATTTCGATTCGCGAATGCACTGGCAATAAATTGGTCCCGAATATTTCTAAAGGGAAATGTGATCGCACTTACATATCGGGAAGTACTAAGTATGCCGATTACATTACTGGCAGCTGTTCGCATTTTTGTCCTATTTCAGTTTTATCAAGTAATATGCAAGAAGCTTCCACGAAAACCTAAAGCAACTATACGTAGCAATGTTAACAAAATATAAAATGAGGTAGCCAATAGCCGCACAAGTTTTTCAAGAATGCACTTTGTGTAAAGGAAACTAAGCGTATAAATGAGGTATACCTGCAGTAATTGATATCACTGTCGTCGATAATATGATGTTCAAGAGAAAATCGTCAGCGGGCTAATTGTTGAAATTGATAGACAAAGCTATAGACAAAGCTATAGACAGAGCTATAGACAAAGAAAATATAAGGCGTATGGAGCGACCCTATCGGTAAATTGGGTGGTTCTCATAGACTAAGGGAGGAAATGATGGACTAACTATAGGGTCTTGCATGGGTTGCTATTAGTTAGTCTATTAATTACCTCCTTTGTCCATTGTAACCACGCACTTTTACCAGAAGAATCCCTCCATTTCCTTTTTGTCTTCCTTCTTCATCGCTTTGTCTACCAATTTCAATAATCAGCCCACAGGACAGAGAAAGCCCTCCTCATCTTTTCTCCGATTCGATTTTTTCGATTAAAATCCCTCTCTGACAGTATCGTTACTGTAGCTTAAAAGATCAATATGAGCAAGAATCAGAGGTCGGCAAAATTTACCGTGACTTTTTAACTCCATTACCGACAATTTGCGTCCCTTAATCGAATTCACTCGAGCTCTATCTAATTTAATTTCAAAATTAACGCAGTAGCGTGGCGTGCTTTGCGATATATCGATTGATCTGCCATTTAAACTTATGTGAGAGGGTCGACAGACCGGGCGTTCGCAACGAACACCTTAATAATCGATTCTTAACCATATTACTCAAATGGGGAAATATCGATTAATGGATATTCGCGCCTCGCCTCTGGAGTGAAAGAGTTTTGAACCTAACCGTATTTTATCCTAGCACTTCGAAAGAGCTTGTCAGCATTTTAATGTCTGAACATTTTGTTTTCTCCCCGCGAGAAATTTAATCGATGGAAGATTCGCAGCCTGTCCGTTTGGCAGAAAAACTTTCATCGTTGAGACGTTGATCCATCATCCTTCACTAGCTAAGGAAGAACGCCGTAAGAGCTCTCAGTCGGTGCCAAGTTTCTTTCGATAATAACCGAATTTACTGGGAAAGTTGATACTATTTTTCCCAATATTTTCAGACGATTTTTCATGCAATGTAATCCAATTTATCTAACAACTTCAAGGAAAGATATGCCCGTATTTAGTCGAAAATACATGCTTTATCAAGGGAAACTTGGCAACCGCCGAATGTTCATACGGCGTTCTTCCATCGCACGGCAGAGCCGAATTCCTCTCATGGACCTCAGTTCGGTAATGTGACTTCTGTGTCTATGTGTGTTCTGTGTGAAATTCTACAAGTTCGGAATTTCCGAAAAGTCCGGAAATAGTACTGATTTTTTTAGGGCCATCCGGATTCCGGAAGTATTGTAAAAGTGCGGAAATTCCGTTAAAAAGTCCGGAATTTCCGTTAAAAAGTCCGGAATTTGTCGTTTTTTTGTCGTCTCGATCGCAATTTGAGCGAGAAACTTAAATTTTTTAAATTTTTCGAATTTCGTCAATTGGAAGTACTGCGAAAGTACTGAATTTCTTGGGAATGTACTGTAAAAGTAACGTGTTTTAGTGGACACCCTGGACCTGGTGCCTGCCTCTCATAGTTCGATGACTCATTCTGAGACCCCTTGCAAGATCCACCGGAAGTTTTTTCTCGTGTAGGAAGAGGAGCCTCCGTTTCGTCACCCCACCCCTCCGAGCGGAACTGGACGGTCTGAGTAACCCCGGCAACTGTAAAGTTTGCTCTTCCTCAATCCGAGCCGGAAACTATTGAAAAGCTCCCGTGAAATTTGACTCCTCGCCGAAAGCGTGGGCTCGACTCGTAGCCACGTTTGCTCCCCGCGAAATTATCGCCCCGTCCCGAAGTGCTTCCACGACGCGATGTTAACGAAAGCTTGTCAACAGTCCGAGTCGGATCTTGTTAAAATGATTCACACTCATGCCCTTACACCAGCGCACAGTGTTACGACTCAGCCATGAGTGTACTTAAAGTGTCGCGTAACCGGGAAGGGAGATTATACGGGGTCACCCAAAATCTCGTAATGGACCACATGACAATGTACCAAGTTAAGCATTCTGATACTTGTTTCCCAGAGTACCTCCATAGCAAGAGTACAGACGGATGTGAAACTCCGAAAATCCATCGGGCCTTCACCGATGCCTCCGCGAATAAATTTAGGGCCCAGAAATGCAGCCAGCCTATGAATTTTAATTATCCAGAGCGATTTACGAATACAATTGTTAGGAACCGTCGTTGTCAAACACGCATTTGACTCAGTTTTTCTAAAAATTTACTCATTTTTGCGGAAGAACCCTCATTTATCTACATCCTTGGTCATCTTGCTGAGAACTGGAATCTGCAGACTCAGGCAGTGAAATTTTTTGTGTTAGAAGTCGGTTATAGAAGGCTGCACTTTTGGGCCCTACGCCGCACTATGGTCCGAATAGCCGGTTTAAGCGGCATTAAATCAGATATGTATGTTTAAACCTCGCAACATGAGTTTTCAGGGGTTTTTAGGGTCGCTGAGTGCAAAAATGCTAATATTCTTCAGGAAAAATCCATTTTTAACATTTTTATACTTTATATAACTGTGGTAATATTTTGCTCAGAAACCTTAAATTGAGCCATGTAGATCAAGCTGTCGCGGTGGAGCAGTTGACAACGCGTCTCACTCGTCACCTTGACATCCCGGGTTCGAATCTCGGTAGATTTTTTTTTTTTTTATAAGTTTAAAAATTAATTTTACATTGGATGGACTATCCTATATATTAAAATGCAAAGTTCCGAATCTTGGGGCATTAACTTTGAGAGAACCACCGGACCGATTTGCGTGATCTTTTTTTTAAATGAAAGCCCCTGAGCTGTAGATTTGCAGGCTGTGATCGTTTTTTCGATTTTCTCAAATTTTCT
>NW_017547257.1:1736897-1765328 GCF_001854935.1 Bemisia tabaci
AGATATGATGAAAAAGAACAGTTTCAGCATGAAACATCTTAAACTTATCTTATATTTTGTGAATCAAGTGCCCAAACACTTTCAGGTACGGTGAAACGACGAAAACAAGCCCTTAAACACAGCACAGCCGCGCGGTAACTGGAATCGCACTCATAAAGTGCTCCGCGCGCCGCACTTCCCAGGCTTGTCACATCTTTATTAGTGCTTTAATCGAAGTGAAATTTTACAGGAGTCTTCTCTACAGTATGTACTATCGATCTACCGCTTAAAATCTAACTTTTTCCGAACTTCACTTTTTCGATTTATTGCCGCTTAAACCGGCTATTCGGACCATAGTGCGCCGTCCATAAAGCGATCTGTCAATACTCTTACTACATAGGTACTCTACTTGTTTCCTAACCCAAAAACGTGAAACACGATTCTTGCAACGAAAATTACTGAAATTAACTCCTGATTAAGATATCTAGTGTTTTTTAACGCCTGAATTCAAAGCAAGGGCGTGGCGTGCTTTGCGAAATCTTGATTGATCTGCCGATTAAATCTATAAAAAAGGGTCGACGGGTAGGGTGTTTGCAACTAACACCTTACTAATCGATGCTTTACCATAGCTTCAAATGGGAAAACATCGAGTTTCGATTATTCACGCTTCGCCACCGATTCAAACCTTCTGGTCTACGTGAGTTGAATCGCACACTGATCGTTACCTTGCCAGTCGCTGCGATGCGAAAATATGGCAACCTGTATCTTGACGATTTGGCTCGACTGTAGCAAATTGTTTACATTTTGAACAATAAAGGGTGAGTAAGGAACAATGCTCGATTGAGAAGCCTGCCAAAATCGTTGTAAGGCGCGATGTGATTCACGTAGAGTATTGCGCTTCATGTGACCGCGGCTATTCACATTTCTCGTAACCTGTGCTAATTAAAAGCGTTAGTGCGTTAGTCAGGAGCTAATTTTAGCAATTCTCAATGCAAGAATCGTGCTCTACGTGAAACTCTGGTTTTTGAATCGTGCTCTACGTGAAACTCTGGTTTAGAAACTTGGATCAGAATGCTTACATTCGCACCTTATGTAGTGGTCCATTTCGGATAACCATCACTCCGGAAGCGGAGAATTTACGCTGTTACCCAAAAAATCGTAGTCCTGAGGTGAAATGTCTATCTCTATGGGAACGGAGAATATACGCGGTTACTCAAAAAGCCGCTGTTTTGAAGCCGAATTTCCGAGGAAATATAATTTCGGTATAATTTTTCCTTGCAAACTCCTATCGATGTGCTCTTATCTTCTCTCATGCGCCGAAGAAATGAAAGTTGATTATGAATACGCCGAGTATCTAATTATCACAGTTCAGTTGGTCCTGAAGACTAACCTGCCAGAATGAGTACATAGCACACTAGCCATGTTGTCGGTTTACCTTTTATTATTTGTACTCAGCATGAAAGAGGAGACGGTGTTTTATTTTCCATTGTACACTTGTTTACCAGGAAATCAAATTTCCCTTGAAAAGCTCGGTTCGTTCGAAAGCGTTCATTTGCCGGAATGAACAACTTGACATGGTAATTGAGATACGGTCTTACGCCAAGATTTCGAAGCCTGTGAACATATTTTTCGACTCAGCCCGAAATAAGGATTCATTAAAATCAAGTAAGTGTTTAGCTGTGTGTTAACAAGACGGATCGAGAAGTAAATTCATGGAAAGGGAAAGTCGAATCCCTTTCTATTTATCTGCAGCTGTTTAAAGAGAACATCTTGGGTGAGCTTAAAGTCGAGGGAAAGCGAGGATAGATAAACCCGCATCGAAGCCGCACGATTCCCGCAGGGAGGGAACGCCTCCTTAAACCGGCGCAATATCCATACATCCAGCCCCGTTCTAACACGAAGAATAAAACCGGAGCAAACGGGGTAATTTTATGCTCCAAACCTCATTATTAAGAAACTTAGACTAGCTTTGAGGGAGCTTCGTTGGGAAATAATTAAGAAAACACTGCGGCTTCTCAGATTCGTGACAATGGAGGAAGTTAATGATGTCTGCTCGGTGTCAGATTGACTCTCCGCTTGTGCAGAACGTAGGGTACTTGGGACTTCGTTTGCGTTTTCGGGACGCTAACATTTCATTTCTCGTCCGATCCCGCGTAATCATCTAACCAAAGACGGTCATTTTCTTTTTATCTAGTGTACAGTTTAATGTGTTTGACGTCGGAGATGCCAACGCCGGAGGGGGGGGGGATCACCCGGTAAGAGGAAATTTTATAATTTTTACCTTCCCGAGACTGCAAATTTGATGCTAGAAATCATTGCTTTTCGCTCTCATAAGTCTGACACTTCGTAAAAGTCGACCATAAAACGGCTGTTAGTTAACAAACGATTGCGCTTAAATACCTTTAAACGACAAAATTCAGAATGTCTGACTCTTCATGGAGAGAATAAGATGTAAAAAATGAATCATAATTGTGTTTATAGCAGTCGGTGCACTGAAATTATGATTTCTTAGACATGTTATTGTATTCCTACAGTGAGTTTTCTCTCTGTAGTAATGTGAAGCAAATATCTCCCTTGAAAGAACAATCTTAAGGCTAATAACAGTAATATTTATTGTATACATGGCCATCAAGGAATTCTGTAACATTTGTCCAATTCTGTGGGGGACTGCTTGAATGCCGCTGTAATGTCGTAACGCTAAAAATGCCAATCTAACCTTTAAATTACAAAATCTGCGAAGTTTCCTCTTCGTTCTGCAAAATCGTCAGTTCCCAGATAGGCGATATTGTTCGTTAGCCATCGATATCAATCACTTCCAACTGGCGCAGTTTTAAATTTTAAACACGAGGCGTTAACCGTTACTATGCTCCCATCTTTATCACCCAACATAATTTGCGCACACTGGGAAACAAAACACATTGGCTCTACTGTCCAGACTCTTGAAAACATTGACAAGAAAAAATACTCTTGATTCAATCAGATTTAAGCTTAAATCAAGAACCAAGCCTCTTAATTAGAGCTGATTTCCTGTCGATTTAAGCTTAAATTTGCTTGAATCAAGAGTCTTTATTCTTTCTATTCAGTACCTCCTCAACAGGATAATTCAGTACTTTGTCGGTACCTTCATTTGACGAAATTCGAAATATTTCAAAAATTTGAATTGCTCGCTCGAATTGCGACGAAAATGACGAGAAAATGCAGACAAACCCGGACATTCTTCCGGAATTATATTAATATAATAATTATAATTATATATCCGGAATAATAATTATATATCGGGAATATTATTAATATTAAATCCGGAAAACTTCATTACTTGCGGACTACCCTTAAAAAATCAGAACTACACTGGAAAAAAAAACACCTTGGATCTAGAGTCCAGACTCTTAAAAACATCGACAAGAAAAAATACTCTCGATTCGATCAGATTTAAGCCTAAATTAAGAACCAAGCCTCTTAATTTGAGCGGATTTCCCGTTGATTTAAGCTTAAATTTGCTTGAATCAAGAGTCTTTATTCTTGTCAATGTTTTCAAGAGTCTGGACTCTAGATCGAATGTGTTTCCTATTTCTTTTTTTCCCGTGCATGTACGAAGCATTTCTCTAGCTTGAAAAATGTGGCACCAGCGGGACTCTCCCAGACGCTCCCGTGTTATGACCCCGCCGTTGAAAAAAAATGCGTGGGCTCCTTATTTTTTCGTCGTCTAATTTATTTAATGTACTGTATTTAAAAGCTCTCCCCTTGTTTTCTATCTGCTTAGCTTTAAGTTGTATCGATTACCCTTCGGAGCCAGCGCTCATCAATAGAGTGCTCGAGCCATGTCTCTTGACGGCTGAACTCGACTCCTTGCCGCCTTGAGGGACGGAGACTGGGGCTTAATTTCAGCTCAGTTCAGCAGTCACGAATTTTCCACGGCTACGAAGTCATGCCTCGAGTGACTCATATTCCGATCGCGATATCAGAGAGGTTGTTTCGGCGAAATCAAGCTTTACTTTTATACCGTAGGGATTGAACTTTGTGCAGGGCGTGCAATTCCGTCTGTTGAAAATTTCTGAGGGCCTTCAGAGATTGTAATTATTCTACGAAATTATCGCCATCAAATGTTCGTTGCGTAGAGCACACGCATATTTATGCTACTTCAATGTGCCTTTCCCCCCGGAATTAGCTTTATCAGAGTTCCGGGAACTGGCTCGTTAGGAAGTTGATACTTTAATTATTTTGTTATTATAAATGTTTGAATCTTATGTGTTTAAACTCTTTAATTTAAGAAAATGAGAGATGGACTGGGAAAACAAGCAGGAAGCTCCAACGCATTCGCGTCGGAAAGCGGCTCTGGCGACGGTAGGTAGTTGTTACGCGTTTACGGTTTCCTTGGTAACCTTTGTTTGCTATCAGCTGATGTCGAGTAGTATGACTAGGAAGCTCCAACCACGGCATTCTTCGAAAAAAGCGCGAAAACTTTTAGATTTGAATTTTCAAATTTTAAACGTAAAGTACATTTTTTCCAGTGCGAGATTAAAGCACAGACCCGTTTTGAATTATTGACAGTATCACCATGATTCCAAAAATACACTACACAACATAGCATTCGCTCACAGGAAAAAGATATCAATTAAAATAAAATCAGTCCCCCCTAAACAGCAGAAAATGGCGCCGATTCCCATCAACCAACACGCGGTCTCTCCAATGTAACATGGTCCGTTGATACTCCCCAGCTGGGACCGTCCGGAATAGCAGCTCTAGTGCAAGCACCAGAGCCGCTAAAAGACACATTGAGTCTAGAGTCCAGACTCTTCAAAACATTCACAAGGAAAAATACTCTTGATTCAATCAGATGTTTGCTTGAATTTAAAGGAAATATCCGATTGAATCAAGAGTATTTTTCTTGTTGATGTTTTTAAGAGTCTGGACTCCAGATCCAATGTTGTTTTTTCCAGTGTAATAAAATAAAAAAGAAAATAATTTAAACACACCGTCTTATTTAAAACTGCAACAATCGACGAAATAATAAACTCGAGTATTTTAGTGTTCTTAACAAACAAAACTAATGGGGTTCAAGGAGCGTATTCTTTATTTGATGTTATATCATACTGACGGCTGCGTAGACAAAAAAACTGAGATTTATTTTGAAACATTTATCTGTAGCATCCTTCCGCGAGGCACCCGTAAATCATGCACGGAGGAACCCCGATATTTCTTGTAAACGTAGACACGGTGAGGGGTTCCACCAGACATCGAACGAAGTCAAAAGCATGATGATTGAATACGGAAATAAAGGGGGAAAATAATGAAAAAGACAGCGGGGACTTGGTGCCCGGCCCGGCAGAGCGCGTATGTGCAGTGTTGTTGTTGACAGAACACAGTGTTATCAGTGGCACCGCACCGTTGAATCGTTTGCTTTTGACAGAAAATTACTCTCCAAGATTGTGAGGAATAAATTGGGATTAGTGCGGATCGTATTTATCTATTCTGAGCATGCCGCCTGACCAGTTTACCGGTGTATCAGGGCTCATGTTCAAATTCAAAATGCATTCATTGTGCAAGGCTCAGTTTGTGGGAGTACCACTATTGCTTTAACGTAATAATACATAATTTTGATAGATATTCATGTGAGAATAATGATCAGGGCCATTGATACATGACAGAAGTAGCACTTGAAATCGGGGTACACGCCAACATTAACGTTAACTGAACGGGACATTTCGGGCTTACTCATTTCACCAACATTAATACTTATAACAAATACTTAATACTTTACTAGCAATGAACATTGCCGATCTAAAGTTGGTCTTTAAGCATACGCGATTTCAGTCAGGAAAAACGTACATAAAAACCCTGAAACAATCAAACTTATGACCATGTTTGAGGAACAGAAGGAAATGAGAGAGTTTCTTACCTTGTACCGCAGCAATTCTGTTAAGAAAGCCACCATAACAATTTTTATTCCTGAATTTCATTTTTTTCGGCTCCATCTGTCCACAACTAGAGTACTTGTATAGGGAGAAAGGCTTAGGGCTCGAAAGTGCAGCCACCCTTCTAACCAACTTCTAACGCACAAAATTTCACTGCCAGTCTGCAGATTCCAATTCTAACCAAGATGGCCAAGAATGTACAGAAATGAGCGTTCTTCCGCAAAATTGAGTCAATTTATCCAAAAACTGAGTCAAACGCGTGCTTAATAAAGGACGGTTCGTAACAATAATAGTATCAGTAAATCGCTCTGGATAATTGAAATTCATAGGTTGGCTGCCCTTTTGGGCCCTAACTTTATTCGCGGAGGCATCGGTGAAGGCCTGATGGGCTTTCGGAGTTCCAGATCTGTCGGTACTCTCCCTATACAGGTACTCTACCCACAACCAACTTTTCCGTCAGTTTAGTCAACTTACGGAAATCACTCACCCCATTGCCTCACGAATTTCGCTGCTAATGCGAGCTTACTTCGAAGAATAAATCGACCTAGTAGCGGTAATTGAGGCATCCGCCTTTAAATCAGCGAGCCTGTTTTTATCGGTAAATCTGTAGATCCAGCAAATTCTGTAACCTCATGTTCCTCGCTTTTTTTCTGTTTCAGTTTCGTGGACGTGAAGCGTCATGCCGGCGTTCTACGCGTCATCGGAAATCGGAAGCCCACATCCTGACCGTTTTATTTCAGTATAAATGTTACTTTTGAGTGGAGTGTCCACCCACTCCAGTTCTGCCCGTTTGCTCACGTCTTACCTCCCGATTAAATCATCTGGTGACATTTCTAGTCCCTCATGAAGTGCAACGGAAGTGAAATACCGTTACGGACCGCAACCTCCAGGTTAGAACCTGAGACGAAATAAACTGAAAATGAAGTTGGTCGTGAGGAGTAGAGTTTTATGATAAGAATCGAGAGATTGATGGAAATATTACGGATTGTTGATATATTGCAAAATTTAAAGCGGGGAGGTTAATTTTCATACGGAAATCTACGCTTATTTCGCCAGGATGGATACTATTGAAACGGCGAACTGCCGGTCGCGATCAGCAGATTTTTCCGCCGGAGTTCTACGTTCATAATCGAGAGATCTATTAAAATATTACGGCTTGTTTATTTATTGCAAAATTTTAAGCGGGGAGGTTAATTTTCATTCGGGAATCTCGGCTTATATCACCAGGATGGATACTACTGGAACGACGAACTATGTGTTGGAATCAGCAGATTTTCTTGCCCTATCGATAAGACTGCCGAGCTGCTGAACGAACCGCTAAGGATGAACCGGAAAAGATTCAAAGAGCCGGAAGCCAAGGGTGGGTCATCGCGTTCGTAGCGGGCGACATGAGCCAAGAGGACATCGACGCGAGTCACGTAGTGGCCTTCTCCAACCTATCGGCGGCCTTCCGCGACCAGAACGGGAGCAAGGCCGGGACGGAATGGGTCATCCTCATGAACCGCGAGGGCCTGGAGCCGGCCTACAACCAAGCCGAGTCGGACGCCAGCCGCCCGGAGACCTGCTTCGGCTACCCGACGCTCTTCGTCTTCCTCGAGTTCACCTACTCGTACTACCTGCCGGTCATCATCTTCATGGGCCTCGTGGGTAACTTCCTGTCGTGCATCGTGTTCCTCAACACGCACCTGAAGATGCGGAGCTCGAGCTACTACCTGGCCGCGCTGGCCGTCGCGGACTTCGGCTTCCTCTTCTCGATCCTCCTGGTCTGGAGCAACGAGTACCTGGGGGTGGAGCTGTTCCACCGGGAGGGGTGGTGCCAGGCGCTGGTGTACCTGAGCTCGGTGTGCGGGTTCCTCTCGGTGTGGCTCATCGTGGCGTTCACGGTGGAGCGGTTCATCGCGGTGCAGTACCCGCTGCACCGGCCGACGATGTGCACGGTGGCCCGGGCCAAGACGATCGTGACGTGCATCACGCTCTTCGCCCTCGGGGTCAACTGCTACACCTTCTTCACGGCCGGGATCGTCGAGGCGACCAAGGGGGTGCGCGAGTGCGGCATGTTCGAGGACTACCGCGAGACGATGCACATCATCAACATCATCGACTCCCTCGTCACGCTCATCATCCCGCTCGTGTGCATCGTCGTCATGAACGTCATGATCACCCGGAACCTCATCAAGTTCCGGCGGACGTTCAACAACGAGTCCGGGCTCTCCCAGTCCAGCTGCACCATCACGCACCGCTCCGACTTCAACCTCAACCAGCTCAATGTAAGCTTTTAATATGTTTCTATTGCGAGAAACGCAGGGTTATTCAAAAGTCACGGATAAAGTTCAGGAAAAGGATACAGAACCAGGGAAGCAACAATAGGATATTATCTAGTTCAAGTAATTTTTTCTTTAGTTATACTTACATTTATCTTATTTTATATATTTAATATAGGCTATATATGTAGTTTTATCTTGACTCTGGGATTAATGGTTAAAATGGGTATATTCCCTTTTCATTTTTGATTGATTTTAATTTGTGGTAAACTTGAGTGGATTAGATTTTTATCTTATCTACAGTAATAAAATTAATTCCTTCAATTTTATTTTATTACTTATTTTGTATATCAAGATTTGAAGATTCAAGATTTTTATATCAAGACTGGCCATAACTTTACTTCTAATTATGATATCGATTTGCGGCTTCAAACGGTTTTCCTCATATCGAGGGGGAAACTGTTTTGGGTACTTTCCAGTTTTTGATCCCCTCGGGGGGGGGGGCAACCCAAAGTTTTCAAATGGCCGCCCCCCTTATGGCCAGTGGTGCGTGACTTTTGAATAACCCTGTATCTGGATCAGTTTAGTGTGTTCTTCTATTCTTGTCCTCGTGTGTCATTAAAGTGTGACGAGGGTCACAATACTAATTTATCGCAAAGCGGGAATTGATGGACCGATAGTCTTTTCATTCAGAACGTATAACTCCTCACGAGTATCTTGTAAATTCATATTAATTTACAGTTCAAGAGCTGTAAGCCCCCGCCTCTCGGTCCCGGTCCAGGGTTGTTAATGCGATGAACGAAAATTAATGTACATGTACAAGGCAAAAACGAAAAGCCTTGGACACATATCACTAGGAGAAAGTGATACTGATACTCAGAGATAATAAGTGCATTTCATTCATCAAGTTTATAAAAATTTGCAATTTTAGAAGGATCAAACGCATATTTTACTGAAGAAGACGCAATTAGACGCAAGACGCACAATGGAACGCCAGGGCGTACATAAGACGCACTGCGCCTAATTAGACGCAAAACGGAGACACTGCTTTTTATTGGCCTCCATACGAGATACGAATTATTCACTCCGCAACATGTTTTCCCCTCAAAATTCTACGGAGAAAACGAACCCACTTGAAGAAGTCTGAAAATCAATTCTTAAACAGGTCGTAGGTGTTTGCTATTTATAAGGATTTAATCGTAAAAGTACATACGATGTATTTTGTATCATTCAACATCCATTGCATTTGTTGTGAAAATACTCGTGAATATCTTGTATAGGAGTTGATTTTCGAACTCCCCGACCTGTGAATCGTTTTCCACGCAAGAAACGAAAACTTTAGACTTTTCATTTTCTCGCTCAGACCTCGTCGATTGGCCCATTATGTAATTAATATATCCGTACGGCCAGACCACACGCAAGAGTACAAGCACATTTGTATTCCTGGTACATGTTTTGCGTTTAAAGGAAGGGAAAACTCGCGGTCGTTCATCACCCTCTGGCAAATACTGCAGACATCCGGCGCGTTTGGGCGTGGATCAGACACTCCGCTATTCTCTTGAGGGTAGATCGTGATAGTACCTTATGTTCCCCTCCGGCGCGGCGAAGCTACGAAGCACATTCGTCATCCCTGACCACACTTATTTTGTGCACTAGGTTCTCTCTAAGCTAATTCTCCTTTTTAGTTTATATTGGGTGGAATATGAAGGGCTAATTACCATGTTTCTGGGGGTAGGGTTTTATAAAATAAATAGAGGTTAAGTTCAGGGGTCATTCCATGTCAATTCAACGAAGCATATTTTCGACTGCTTTTGATCTACAAGAAATTTTGCCCACTTGATAACTTTGCTTTGAAACTATACCCAGAACAAATTTTTACGCCCCCAGGTCGACAGGGATCGGAGATATAGGGTGCACTGGGGGAAAAAAAAAAAAAAAAAAACACATTGGAGCTGGAGTCCAGACTCTTGAAAACATTGCCAAGGAAAAATACTCTTCATTCAATCGGATTTTTGCTTGAATCAAAACTAAATCCACTTAAATTAGGAGGCTTGGTTCTTGATTTCAGCTAGATTCTGATTGAATCAAGAGTACTTTTTCTTGTCGATGTTTTTAAGAGTCTGGACTCTAGATCCAATGTGCTTTTTTTTTCCATTCCCTAGCGTAAATATTACCTTGCGGTGAGCTAACCATCACCTTGCGGCAAGGTATCGGCCTTGCCGCCCTCTCCGAGCCCTCGCCGAGCTAGTTCATGGAACTCGACGACCGGGAATAAAACCGTATGACAACACTGTAGACCCAAATCCAGACGCAGGGCGCGAAAAAGGCGACACAGCATCGGGAAATACCCCGTGTTGGGTATGCTTTTCGTCTCCAACGTTGCCATGCATAATTATTCCCAGTCGTTGAGTTCCACGAACTGACCCGGCGAGGCCTCGGATAGGGCTCGGAGAGGGTGGCAAGGCCGATACCTTGCCGCAAGGTGATGGTGAGCTCACCGCAAGGTAATATTTTCGCTAGGGTTGTGGTTAAATTTGAAATTTTCGGACTTCGCCAACTTTAAAATTCAATAACTCCGGTTCTATTGCAGCTGCAGAGCTCAATCTTAGGTTGTTTGAAAGCTCTCGACAAGTTCTTTACATGACCGCTCAGTCCTTGAATCTATAGAACTTAAAACAGAGGAATTCCTTGTAAGTTTTTCAGCCAGTTTGACGAATCTTCGCTATCTAATATTTTATCACTCGTTTTTTGTGTATATACATCGGCCCAAAATTTATAATTTGGACGTTATGGTCTCTGTTGAAAAAAATATTAGAATGTTTCAAATTTTCTTAGTTTGATGGAACATCTAATTTCCAAACTAGATAGAAATGAACCTATGAATGAATTGCAGGATGAGAGAAAACATGCTCATGAAGCTTGCATTAATAATTAATTAGACAGTAAAATGACAAGCCCTGAAGTGAAATTGAACGGAAACCTCTAGAATAATATTAATTGTTTTTACATACATTTAGTTATGCTGAATTAATCACAACAATAAACTGCGTGGAAGATGCAGTTTAAGAGGCAGATTTATGAAACTGAGTTATTTTTGAATATGTTAAAAATTTAGTTACACTATACCTTGATCATACGATCGAAGACTTGCTGAAATAGTGTAGATTTCAATCTGAAAGGAATTTTTACTTAAGCTTTTTTTTCAAGAGGCTTGATGCCTCTTCCATTCCGGCTTTGGTCAATGAGTGTGTTCTTCCGGTAGGAGTAACCGGACCTCCACACATAAGCATATCACACAATGAGACATCTAACATATCTGCCTTCTGGTAGGTTAGGTTCCGGTGAAGTTAGCGCAGAAAACAATGGACCACTAGACAAGGTACGAATTTCAGCATCCTCATTCATGTTTCTTCACCAAAATTTCACGTGAAGCACGACGCGCACAACGAAAATTACTGAAACCAACTCCTAACGGAGATATTAACGTTTTTATTTCACATAGGCTACGAGGAATTTGAACTGCCCGCTCACAAGAAACTCAAAGCTCTACGTGAGTCAAATCGTGCACTGCAACGGTTTCAGCAAGCATCTCAATCGAGCAATGTTCATTTTCCACCATGAGTTGTTCAAACTATAAGCAATTTGCTACAGCTGAGCCAAAGCGTCAAGATTGAGGTTGCCAGATTTTTATATCGCAGAGACTGTCATGATAACGTTTAGCGCGCGATGTGAGTCACGTAGAGCATTGAGTTTTCAAGGCGAGAGGTTTGAATTCACGCATCAAGAATCATTAAATATCTTCGTAAGAAGTTGATTTCGGTAATTTTCGTTGTGCGCATCGTGTCTTACGTGAAATTTTGGTAAAGAAACATTTATCACAAGGCTTAAATTCGAACCTTGTCTAGTGGTCCATTAGAATGCAATAGAGAGTCTTGGAAAATGCATATCTTCGATTGCGACGTTGGTATTCATCATTTTTTATTTTTATTAAATTTCATCAAGAAAAGTAGCTGACATTTTCTCTTGAAATTGTCAACCGAAGGTTATTTTGTGTTTTACCTCCTATATCAACCAAAGTTTTGTGTTGATATTTCTCTCTGTGCAGGGCATTTGTTACCACCGAAGAGCTGAATGCACATTCAAGCACTGGTAAGCGAGTGCGGGCTCGCTGCGGAATGATCGAATCAAGTGATGCGACTATTCGAACTCCTGAGCAATGCGGTATTGCCTGTACTAATATATGAAGGCAGTCCGTCTGTGTCCCAATTGCTACGCTGCGCGTTGCCGCGTTTCGAACACGCATCTACCAATTGGACCGAGTTTAACAGAAAGGAACCAAGCCACATCAGCTATTGCCTTTAACGAGGCAATTTAATTTTTTTCTAAAGAAGGTTTGTGCGGATTCCTTTGAAAATTTCAGGGAATTTGCTTTGTATTATGCAGAAAATTCACTGAAATTTGCACGAAAATCCGCACAACGGTTTTCATGAAAAAAATTAAATTGTCTGGTCAAATTTGGCAAAAGCTGATGTGGCTTGGTTCCTTTCTGCTTAACGCGGTCCAATTAGCACTGCTGAAATAAAATTACCGTGCATGGGAGTGCTTTTGGGAAAACTATACAGGAAGATCAGGCAGGGAAAGGAAGAGAACCCATTATCATAGCGACATGTTTTTACAACTCTTCGTTCATGCGCGGTCAGAGCGTTGTTACGTGCCGGTCCGAGTTGTGCTAAAATTAAAGCGACGATTGAATCATTAAAAGTACCGACGAGAAGAAACGAGCACTCGGAGTTGTCAGTCGCCAAGGACTTCGATCTTATCAGCTTGCTCAACTCCTTGAGATTCCGTTTGGCTCCGCGTCAGCGGCTTTCTAATGAGACTAACAAGCGCCGAGAAGCTGCCTTTTACTGGCGTTCACTTCTTCCGACGAACATTGCCACCTCCGCCCGAATTTCCCAAGCGAGAGCCTCGCACGGAGAAAAGCACGACAAATTCTCTGAACAAAAATTTCGGTCGTAAGATCCAATGTTCAGTGTTCCACATTTTCGTTTATTCATTTATTAACTCTACAGTTAGTACATTTACTAGCTTTTACCCACCATATCGGCCTTCTTCTCGCTTTTAGCAACAAATAAGTTGATACTGTCGCAAATATTAAATTCAGAAAAGCAAATGAAAGATCGTCTGCTTCCATATCCGATTTTTATATTACCACTACCGGAAACCAAGGTCCATCAACGGTGGAAACATTGAAATGAACTTCCGTTTCCCGCGCAAACTTGTCGCAGGAACGTTAAAATCCCCGCTTTCTCGTGGAGACGGTAACCGGGAAAAATCCCATGAAAACGTCCCGTGGAGACAAGGCCTAAGGGATCGTACAAGTCAGATAGATTGTGTGACAAATTAACAATCGTCTTTAACAATCAATAAAAATTTAACAAAAATGCTCTTAAGAAATGATTTAAATTAGGCAACGTAAGAGCAAAATGAGAAAATGACAGAAGCGATGGATTAAGGCTAGAGATTTGAGAGGTCGTCAACGTGGTGTAGAATCCCTCCAGATACCTCCAGAAATACCTCTCTTGAAGTTTCTTCTATTCTACACTCTTACAATTCCCCTACCATAACCCAATTAAATAACATCTTAAAGTTGCGGGTTTTTTTATTTAATCAAAATTCTCAATTGGGNGGGGGGGGGGGCGGTACGATCATTTATACGATGTGGATAGTAAGTTGCATGCTGCGTTCCGATCAAAACCTGACCACTTCCGCTTGTCAAGTGGATACCAACCTCAAAGCACCGACTTAGCGAAATTAGCGTATCGAACGCTCGGTGTTTCATATCATTCCAAATATTTGGTTTGTCAAGCTGAACATTCGGTTTGTGAAACCGAACATTCGGATCATATGATCGAACTTCGTCCGTCAGTTCACTTCCCCGTTGAAGTTCGGTAACACGAACCGAAAGTTCGGTTTGACAAATCGAATCAGTTTGAAAAACCAGAAAGAAATTTAACGAATTATTGCCCAAAGATTGTTTGACTCATTAGTCCTTAAATCTCTATTACTTATTTTCAGGCGCTTTTGAAACACTGCATTTATTTTCCGGTATTAAGTAAACTGGCAATTAGATACAAAGCAACAAAAATATGCAAATAGATACAAATTGATTGTGGGATGAATGTAAAAACTACTTATACACAATAGGATTATTTTGGGTATAAACATACACGAATTGAAAACTAAATTTATATCGAAAGTTCAAGAATACGAATGTGCAACGGACAAGTGACACATGATGCAAATGTATGGCACCCGCAGTAGTGCGCCCTCCCTTAGGAGGCGCTCGGAGGTGGCGCCAACCACGCTTGTGATTGTCCCACCGCCTCTCCTAAACCTGACCATCAGTGTCCTGCATCGGAATCAACTTCTACTTCGTGCAGCGACGAGTAAATTTTTCGTTCCTGTGTTTTAGATTTAGGAACAAATCAACCTACCATGTGCCATGCTGCAATTAAGAAGTATGAAATAACTTGATTTCAATGGCATTCTCTAATTATTAATTACTCGAGCAGAATACTTTCGACGATCTTTTTCCAGCTATTTCTTCAGCTGCTAATACTATATTCTCAACAACTTGTGGGTCGGGAGGGTCTGACTTACATTATTTACGGGGGATTAAGGGTTGTTGTACGGGTGCCTTTCTGGCGGGGGGGGGGGAGTCAAAAAGTGGGACCCTAATAGGTCAGAAGGTAAACGTCTGATGCTCCATTAGAATTTGAAATTTTGACACAAACAGCACTTTTTGAGTTGTTAAATAAAAGTAGTCATCCTGTTGGCCCATTCTTTTCTTCTACTTTCGTCCTTCGGGAAACGTTTTATGTGAACCCCAGGATCACCTGTTTGGGTGGGGCACCCTGTAGCACTGCATTTGGAACGAGGAGGTCCCTCTTCAGTCTTCACTCCCCTCATTCAGCATCTGTGAATTTCGTCCTTTGGCAATCGTTTTAAGAGAATTCCAGGATCACCTTTTCGGGAGAAGCATCCTACAGCGCTACATTTGGCACGAGAAGGTCCCTCTTCACTCCCCTCATTCAGCATCCTATGAATTTCGTCCTTTGGTAATCGTTTTAAGAGAACCCCAGGATCACCTTTTCGGGAGAAGCACCTTATAGCGCTGCTTTTGGCACGAGGAGGTCCCTCTTCACTTCCCTCATTCAGCATCTGTGAATTTCGTCCTTTGGCAATCGTTCTAAGAGAATTGCAGGATCACCTGTTTGGGTGGGGCACCCTGTAGCACTGCATTTGGAACGAGGAGGTCCCTCTTCAGTCTTCACTCCTCTCATTCAGCATCTGTGAATTTCGTCCTTTGGCAATCGTTTTAAGAGGATCCCAGGATCACCTTTTCGGGTGGGGCACCTTATAGCACTGCATTTGGCGAGAGAAAGTCCCTCTTCACTCCCCTTATTCCTAATCTGTGAATTCATGAAATATTGACCGGATGAAACATAGTAAAATGGTTAGGCGATGTAATAGCTCTTAACGATGAGTTCGAGAATGTAGAAAAAAATAAAAAAAATTCAACCTCATAAATAGAATAAAACATAGTTTATGAATAGGAGTTTTATGGTTCTTAAACTCCTGAAGACAACTAATTTCCAGTGTAGGAACAGAGTAAGTATGATCAGGATTTTAGATCAATTCTGTCTTCCTCTCAAGTCTTTTACCGGTCCAATTAAATGTCTTTTCTAATGTCTTTACCATCATGAACTTGCTTTTTTGTGTGATAGAAAAATGTTCGGTTATCGAAAAAAGAGACTGAATACTGTAAACTAACTATACTGAATACAGTACGGGCAAACTTACCGCTAGGACCCGGATGGAACGGAACAACGCTAGAGTGATAGTAAAATTGCACATTAGGGCCCGCATTATTATGTATATGTGTACATATATATTACATAGTACCCACCGTATATTTTTTTTTTTTCTTTTTTCTATCTTTATTATCGTATTTAAATATTACATATATTACATCAGATAAGTATATAACATAAGATAAGTATTGTTAAAGATATTTAGGCATATAAATAACAACTTAATTACTTGATATACGATAAAAGGACGGCAAATATCAAGGATATATCCATCGCCCAGGACCCACCGTATATTATTTGCGTTTTCCTACCTTCGCCTCATCTATTTCGACGATCGTACCCTCGCCACTGATGGACCCTTGGTTACGATCCATCCAGAAGATACACACCTCGCTGACGAAAGCAGCCCAGTCAACGTAGGTGTGCTCGCTTATTTAGCACTCGCTCATAATATATTTTTGTCGCGGCGGAGGGATGGAAAGAATTACATTGCTAAAATGTAGTACTTTTGGGAAAGTCAACCGCATTCGGCCATAAAAAGTACCTTTATACTGGGTTTCCTTAAAACTGTTCTTCTTTCTTTTTTCTATTTAACAAGTAGATGTTTCAATTTTCAATGAAGCTTTATATGCTTGAATAATATGTTTAATTTCAGCTTTTGATTTAATTGACACTCCGTTGAAAATTACATGATATGAAGCTTTTTCGTCGTAGGTTGAGTAACTCCAAAAGTAAGATATATTTCTATTATGGCCAAAATTATCTGTTATAAATTTTTCAAATGAGCATTTTAGGATTTTGAAAGTTTCTTCTTTGTCTTCACTATTTTCGACAATGCTCCATTCAACATCTACGTACATTTTTACGTTCCTCACACCTGGAATCACTTCAAAGAAATGCGGGAATGTCTCTTTGAAGTAATCCGTTTTGCTAGATAATGCCTTGAAATATTCATTTATATCAGAGTGCAACCAAAATGTCCTCGACCCTTTACTATCATACTGGCGCGCTACAAGGAAAGAATTTGAATTTTTCACCAAATGGGGGATTGCGCCTAATTAATGTTTAAAGCCTCCTTATCTGAAATATAAGGAAGTCGAAACACGTTAAAGAATATAGCATATACTGGTGATATTACATACTCCTGATTTTAGATTGAATATTAATTCAAAACTTAATAGGTGGGTCAGAATTAAAAATTGAAAATTTACCAAAATACATTTTTGTATATATTCAATATTTAAATTACATTATCAAATATTGTATCTATTCAATTTATTTATACAGAGGTCACAATTTACAAAATTTGATATCCTTCGTCACTGCATCGTAAATGTATTCGAAGCCGATTTCTCTACAAACAATTAAGAATAATATTTCTAATAAAATATCCTGAATTTTAATCCCAATACAAAGTCAAAAAAGCTGCTTTTCACAATGCTACCGTATTTTTTGGTGAGGCCGCATCGAAATCCGCAAATAATTTTTGAGATACTAAGAATACACGCTTTTCCATTATCTGAAATACTGTTTAAACTTCTAAGTAAATGTTTTATATTTGATAGGTTATGTTTGATAGGATTATTGATAGGTTCTCGCCAATTCTTCCAGAAGTCCCTCCGTGATGCCATCCAGATCTTTGTCATTACTCTTTTGGTATGAAAGTGCCGTCACAGATGAATTTGAAGGAAGAAATTCGCTTGTACAAACACTTTTACTGATTAAGGAATTGTGAGTGATCAGGATAGGGTTGGCTAGTCCTGATGGGAGCGCTGAAGATGGAGCAATTTTTCGAAACAGTCATATGTCAAAAATGAGGCTAGCGAATCTAGTGTTCTCAAATTTGATGACTAGTGCAAACCACATGATAGCAATATTTTTTATTTTACGTTGAACTTTAGCTTGATTGCTTGGTGATTTTTGAAAAATAACTCTATTCTCAGTCTTTTCCTTAAGTTTTGTTTTCAATCTCAAAAAATATCAGAATATACTCCATACACTTGGATGAATCACTAAAGAAATAAGAATTCACAGAGACTTTAAGCTGACATAACTTGCCTCCATACTGTAAGAAAGTAAAACCATACGACTATCTTCAAACCTGGAAACTCCCTGTAGTATAAAAACGAAGGGCGGTTGTGACAGACAACATGTGAGGAAGTGGCCAGCCTCTGTTTAAGTGATGCGGTATTCCCCTTATCAATGGCAAAATCTTATGAACAAAGACTTCTTTCGAGAATCGATATCGTTGGACGAATTGTGCCTCGGAATATGCTTCTAGAGGGTTTTGTACATCTCTCAGTATCCTCCGCGGCATCACTTCCTCTATCTCATCGTGGATGGTTAACAGCTCCATAAGATAATCATTGAGAATGATAGCCATGGCAAATCTATGGATAAAAAAATAAATCGGTACATTTCGAGAAATACAGCAGGTAATTACACTTTGAAGGCCAAAAATTACGAGAGCAGTCCCATTCAATATTAGTTGACTCATTCTTACAGGTAACACTACTAGCATAACTACACTACTACTAACATAATAATAGTTGAGCATATCAGTAAAACAGTATTTTTAATAATCTATAAACACACATTTAAAGTTATTTTTTCAAAGTGTACAAGCTCAGAGAATTACGCTGGGCCTCTTATATGGAGAATTTGTGGCTCAAATAGAAGATGATAAAATTATGAGCTTTTAACCGAATATGGAACTTTACTACTCACCGTACAATAGGGAATTCAGAAAAAATAATAATAATAATAATATCTTTATTTGCAATTTCAACATGAATTGAAACATGACATAAAGTCAAATATTCACAGTTAGTTACATAGAAATCAGCTAAGTACATTGCAATCGCACTATAATAGAACATAATTTAAGCATTAGGAAAAAATTAAAACATTATAAATAATAAAAGCGTTGAAAACATTAGAAATCATCTGTGGAGTACATGCACTTTTCGATCAAAAAGGTCTTACAACTCTTTTTGAAAAGTTGCAGGTTTTCCTCCTTTCGCATACAGTTGTCGGTTGCTTCGAATAAAATTGATATCCAAAGCTTAGGAGTCTGTGCTTGTCCCACTTTGAGTTCTCACTCCTTAATGCATCCTTGTTTCTGATATTATATTGATGAACATCTCTATTGGTCTGTAATAGATGTTTACCCTGGAAGAACGCAACTAAGGAGCGGTACACGAACAGGGACGACAGTGTTAAAATTTAATGTTAGTGAAAATTTCTTTGCAGCTCTCTCTTCTTTTAATTTTAAAGATCGTCCTCAGGGCCTTTGTAATTTGAAAATCTGTTCAAAAAGACCTTTATTACATGTACCCCATTTAGTGATACAATAATTTAAATGACAATAAAATAATAATGGAGAGTTTGTAACACATAAGTATCTCAAAACTTGGAGAAATAACTTAAAATAAAAATAGCTCTGGAAAGTTTGGTTCTTAAATTGGATATGTAGCCAGTCGATGAGATCTTTGTCCTGTACAAATCCTAGATGCTTAAATTGTGTTATTTCTTGAAGAACGATATCATTTAGTACCACTGGTGGGTTGATTTGTGAGCTGTTGTTTACAATAGTCAGGTTTGTTTTTTGAATGTTTACAATTACGCCATTATAATCACACCATTGTAAGAAGTAGCCAACTAAAATGTATGCATCGATTTCCATCTGAGACATGAGCATATTACTAATAATGAAAAGAATTTTATCCGCAAAGAGTACTATGTATAATAGAGAGCAAATGTCTTCCAGGTCAATTTTAAAATTTAGATGTTGAACCACATCATTTATGAAGATGAGAAAAAGGATGGGGCCAAGAATGGAGCCTTGTGGCACTCCACAGATGATCTCCAACCAATTAGATAGAAATGAACTGTCTTTTCGTTTTAAAGTTACGTACTGAAATCTGTTTCTCAGGTAACTGTTTAACCATTTAACGAACTACTTGTCTAGTCCTAATCGATGCAGTTTTAGGGAAAGAACATCAATGTTTACTGAATCGAAAGCTTTGGAGAGGTCAAAAGCTATAATTACCGAACTCATATTATTTTTATTATTAGATTCAATTCTCTCTACTACCGATCTAACTGCAGACTCAGTTGATTGATTTCGTCTAAAACAACAATCCATTAGGTATTCAGAAAATGTCACGAGAGGAAAATAAATCCAACTGACAATGGGTTGCATGGATCCATAGCATTTGGTCTAATCATCTTATGACAAAGAGAACTAGACCGACTAAACAGCGATGGTTCGACAGAAACCCACAATCAGTGGCTCCGCGGAACTACTTTGCACAAAATATTGTTAGCTTATCAAGCACTCGTCACAAATGAACTTCTCCATTTAGCAAAGCTGAAATGAACCTGACAGCTATTGTCCCTGACCTCTCCACATGCACTAGCATCATCTCCACGTTTGGTTAATTTCAATTCAATTTAACTTTAGGAGTGAGATAAGATTTTTCGGTTGTAAAATTGTATTTTTGCGGCAGAATCCTTCACTTTCAAATCTTTTTTTGGGAGGGGGGGGGGCTGCGGCAAATATTTGCCAAGATATTGCCGTTTGAGAAACGAAGGTGATCGACCATTAAAGAGGGGTCTTACCTCGTGGTCTTCAACAGGTGTGCCAGATTGTCCGGAGGGGAGGGGCGGGCAGGTTGGTGTATCCTTCACTTCTTGCGAGGGGCTGGAAACGGGAGGGCTAGAGGGAGCCGCTTCCTCCACGTCCTCTTGGCTCTGTAATGGAGGAAAGGGATTCCAAGATTAATTAATTAAATTTAATTAGTACAAGCACCCACCACCAGAACATGTATGCCTGCACCGAGGAAGGACTTATATTAGTAACCACATCCTTTCCAGTGAAAGCCAAGGAAGAGTAAACGACACTCCTCCACCACGGAGTCGTTAAAAATTTAAATATTAGAATTTACCGATTCAGATGTTGCAGGCATCCTCCTGAAGACCCCACGAACAAAGGCATGGCACGACTCCAGAAGGTCAACGGGACTCTGTTGAGGGGGAAGGGAAACATTTTTCTCTCTTTTAAAATGGAATTATACATGAGGTTATAATTTTTTTTCTCTCTTTTAGTGTACAGAAGGGCGGAATTTTTTTTTTTTTTTTTTTTTTTTTTTTTTAATGCCTTGAAAGACTCACAAACTTTAGGTTTATTTGCCTCTTCAGTTAAATTCTGCTGAAAAACTGCCTGTGTTACATAGGCCAGCGTTTCACTTGTTCTTGAACACGCTCCACGAAAACGATCCTTAGGTTGTGGGAAAAATTATTTTTGGTTCGGAGGGTAATCCTCCCTTCCTTCCCACATTTTATTTCAGGCCTACATTACTTCAAATACCTTAATTCAGTCGTGTGAATTTAAGAACTTCAAATAAGGCACAGTGAATATTTTAATGTTGCGTGTTTGCAACGCTAGGAACAAACATAAAACATCCTATGTAAAATTCCTTTTACAAACGATGTACAAATAATTAATAAATTTCCTTTATCAGGTCGTAACACTTACCACTCTAGCGGTTTCTGCAGATCGAAAAATTTCCCATCCCTCTGGTACACCCCAGTGATCGGGGGCGTATCTGGCGCGCACGCTCTGTTCATTAATTTTCTTCGTAAGGAGGACCATCTCAGGGAATTTATCTTTGGTTCGGTCGTAGAACCCTTGCAACATATCGATATCGATCCCTCTATCGTTGCCAAATTGCCATTTGGTGGTAATTGTGCTTGGCGCATTTCCTGTAATGTGTCGAAAGAAAAGTGATTATGAACACATTTATATAAGGTTTGCACCCACTGCAGGTATCTAGTTTAAATTAAGTTAAAAAGGAGATACCGCAGCAGACGCAGGTGCCCCTCCAATCCTCACACGCTAAAATATTTCCACATATGGGATGAAACGAACGCTCGTAGGCATATAAAAAAAAAAAAAAAAAAAAAAAAAAAAAAAAAATTACCTTCCTCTACGCACGGCTTTTTCTTAAGGGGGGCCTTTACTTCCTGGCATCGCTTCCGCTTACTTGTACGAGGTGCTCCTTTAGGAAGAAACACAGAGTCATCCGTATCTTCGTTCGGATTATCTTCTTGACTGTCCTGGGTAGAGGTCGGATTATCTTCTTGACTGTTCTGGGTAGAGGTCCCCTTAATTACTGCCGTGCTCAGGTACCGCGGGGTGATAAACCGTTCGCCCCTGTGCTGCGGACCCTTCTCGCGAGTAGCCCCGCTCTTTAGGGAAAATTCTTTCTTCATGTCTTCGTGCGGGGGGATGTTTCGCGTTGTAGATACAATAATATTCTTGATTTTAAAGGAGTCATCCACTCCCTGTAGATGCTGGACGGAGAAATTGGAGCTGCCATTTGACAAATAATAAATGTACTTCTGGCAATTTAGCTTGTCTTTTATAAATGATAAGACCTCCTCCATTTTCTGGAACAAATGAATGTACATACAGAATTTTATTTTTAGCGAATGAGCACGTGGAAACTGAAGTTTTAGGCTGCGAATAAAGTTTGGAAGAAGTAGCCCATGACTGCCCGACTTCTAGTACATGAACTAGTATTTTCCTTGTTCATGATCAACTTCATATGTTGCTTTTTTTGTTGAGCAACATAAAGTTGCCCATGTACCACGAAATGAACACAGCATTTTTTTCAAAGGCAGTATCTTCTGAGGCAGAATAGGATGTAAGAAATCACTGATTGGACGGTTCCTATAATTTCCTCCTTTAGTTCCATCGATTACCACTATGATTAGCGCAAATGATCCATTGAAGGCTTAGTTCTGTTAATCAATATATCTACAGTAGCAATGCATGTCATTCTGTAGTATATTAATTTTAGACTTACCAGCAAACTAAAAATGGAATTTTTAGTAAGAGGAACTTCTCTCATAGTCTTATACCGTGCAGCACATACGTTCCCTGTAACATAAGTCTGAATCTCGCATTAAATGCAGTGACCTGTGTCCTAGCTGTCACCTGTCAGGACAGTTCCCCTGAGTCCTGACCTTTGATTTACGTAACTTCCTTGATTACGCTAGTCCGAGCCCGAAGAACGGCGCACAGTGGATCGAGTCAATAGGAGAGGTCGGACAACATTTGTAAACTTTCAACGCTGTTAACTCCATTTATACAAAATTTTGAAGTTCTACAAGTGGTTCCATTGGTCTCTTCGTGAAATTTTCTGTCCGAAGTATACCTTAAACCTTAAAATGTGACGAAATTAACATCAAAATTTGCAGTTTTAGTTAAAAATTTCTTGTCGGACCTCTCTAATTAACTCGGTCCACCGTGCGGCGCAGCTTACTACCTAGTTTATTTACACTATGTCGATGCAGTTGATCTCAACGCGGTTCCCTTCCTTCCTCGTCTTAACGAGCTTTTGTTGTGTATTGCGTTCAATTTTCTATCGCTACAATTCAATTGGCAGACATTTGTTCTAACCGCTCTTTTAAAATTTTTAAGCCATCCTGACGAGAAAATCATGAAACGATAATAATTTATAAGCTGTTAATTTTTATGAGGGTCACGCTGCAGTGTCGGTTTATTTTTTTACAATTTTTTCTCCTGACGAGAAAAGCATTAAACAATAATAATTTATAAGCCGTTAATTTTTATGAGGGTCACGTCGCAGGGTCTGTTTATTTTTCTACAATTTTTACTTCTAACGAGAAAAATAATGAAACAATAATAATCTATAAGCCGTTAATTTGTATGAGGGTCACGTCCCAGTGTCTGTGTATTTGTTTACAATTTTTACTCCTGAGGAGGAAATCATGAAACAATAATAATCTATAAGTCGCTAATTTTTATGAGGGTCACGCTGCAGTGTTTGTTTATTTTTTTCACAATATTTACCTGCGAACGGTACGCTTACAACCAAAATTACTTTTTGATTGGTCTTTTCCCCGAAGGTCTTTCAGAGAAATGGTAAATTAAAGCTGAATGTATTCAAACGCAAAACATCGGTCCCATTATTAATAAAGGTGAACGGCAACGCTTACGCTCGGGTACTTTCAACTTTAATTTGGCGTTTTCTATAGAGATTTTCCACGAATTATCAGCTGAAATGTGCCTCTAACTTTTTCGATTTTGCAAACATTTCAGGTGAAATTAGTTTTTCAACACGATTCGAGCGAGAACTCTTGTTGTTTACTTCCGCTTTAGATTCACCTAACTTTCCAATAATATCGGACACTATTTAGTTCAAGGGCATAACGGACGTCCTATGCTGCTCAAAGCCACCTAAAATGTACCGAGAGAGGAGCTTCAACACAAAAGTTTGGTTAATACGGGAAGCAAAACACAAACTAACCCTAGCTCTTGGTTGAGAAAAAATGCGCCGCAAGACAGACGGACCGCCTTCAAATATTCGTGTAGGCAATACCACATTACTTAGGAGTTCGAATAGTCGCATCATTCGATTCAATCAATCTGCAGCAAGCCCCAACTCACTTATCGGTACTTGAATGCACATTCAGCTCTTTGCTGATAATAAATGCCTTACACAGAGAGAAGAAATCAACTCACAAGTTTGGCTGATATAGCATGTAAAGCACAAAATAATCCTAGCCTTCGGTTGACAGTGCCAAGAAAAAATGCCAGCTAGTTTTCTGAAAGAAATTTAATTATTAACGAGTGGTGAATACAAACGTCGAAATCGGAGGAATGCATTTTCCCTGTCACTTCATTGTTTTCTGCGCTAACCGCAAACTGTGCTGAAATCAACTCAATGTTTGTGTTGATTTGTGTTTCACTTCCCTTGTGTTCCCTATACTGTTCTTTCCCTTGTCTTTTTTTCTGACCACAGACGAGAGGAGTTGTTCTTATTATGTACTCTTTGAAAGGAAAAAATATTAATTAGAAGGCCTAATTTGTATTTTAATTTTCGAATTTCAATATGTTTCTAAAATCGTCTCGTTTAAAGCTGGAGGATAGTATACCGACTTTTTTTTCTTTTTTTCCCTGAAAATCCCTCCAGTAAAATCTCTAAAAATGTTACCCCATAGGATCAATTTAGTTTACATGGACAAGAAAGGGACTGCCGATTCGCCCTAAGGGTGAACAGCCTTACACTGGAAGAAAAACCACATTGTATCTAGAGTAAAGAACTCTTAAAAATATCTCTCTTTAAAATATCGACATGAAAAATTACTCTTGATTCAATCGGATTTGAGCTTAAATCAAAAAACCAAGCCTCTTAATTTGAGCGGATTTCCTTTTGATTTAAGCTTAAATCTGATTGAATCAAGAGTATATTTCTTGTCAATGTTTTCAAGAGTCTGGACTCTAGGTCCAATGTGTTTTTTTTTTTCGGTGTATAACAAGCGTGTTCGCATCAATTTACGCTACTGATGGTCGGAGCAGAGCATGGGAGTTTTAGGAGCGTGGTCGCTGAATGAGATTTAGCACGTGACCGCCGGGTCAAGTGGCAGACGACGAAGTTTGACAGCCTGTCTTTTCAAAGAGCGACCGTCTGCCTTTTAGCCTGTGTCACATGATCAAAATACTCCATCAAAATGTCAAGGTCAAGTGCTGTGATTGGTTCAAAATCATGGCTCACGGGAATCTCTGTTGATTTAAAAGGGATAATCTCAACTTCTTAGATTTTTTTAATCTTAAAATTATCACAGACTTTCCTTTCTCGAGTTTAGCGGCAAACCTGACTTTCTTTGGAAAGTGGAACACATACCTTTACCATCCTTTAATGGTGAGAAATAACGAAGAGGATTTCCTGGAAGAAGGTTTTTTTTTGGCTACTCAGAGCCATTGAAACCGGGAAAAATGGCAGGCTTTTGTTATGCGTCGTCAATTTTTCTCAAGAAATCGCACGTGCGGCTAAATTGCGGACTTTATCAGTGCTTCGCCGGTTTACCGGAATCCTTTTTTCCCGGAAAGCGCATTTGTGGCTTTCCGGAATGTTAAAGGTATCTTTGCACTAGAGAGCAATATTTAATGGGGAACAGCGAAGGATAGAAATCCGATTATAAGACTGACTTCTAACAAATCACCCGATTAACTTCATCATTGTCATTTTCAGATTTCGTCCTCCTTTGTTTCCTCTTTCCCTTGTTGTAATGAAACAAATTCGCGTCCAAAACGTGGTAGTTAGCTAGTATTACTGGTGTACCCTTTCCTGTGCACCTTCTACCCTGCTTGCAATTCTGCGGTGAAACCGCTCACCATGCGCAATAGAAACTTCTTAAGATTTTTTGGTTTTCGGCCATTCATAACGATGAAAATACAAGTTGAGCTAACATCCGATTTTTCAAATTTGAGGATTGTTTTATTTTAATGCCGGAATCTTGAGGAGGTATCACGTAAGGAACGAAAGAGTGCGTGAGATCATGAACGCCGAGCAGAGCATCGTGCACGAAATTATGACCAAACAACTTGTCTGGTATGGTCGGTCATGTTCAACGAATGGCAGATGATATCTTGCCTAAGAAGGTACTAGTTTGGGTTCCTCCTGGGAGAAGACGTAGGGGACGTCCAGCAAAATCGTGGATAGGTGGCATTCAAGATGCAATCACAAGATGACATCTACCAGATGACCTCTGGATCGATAGGCAAGGATGGCGACTAGGTGTCGCAGAGCGCCCGGGCGCGCTGTAAAGCGACTATGTATGTCTATTTTATTGAAGCATGGTCCGAGTCGGATTCATTGCTTATAATTGAAACATCGGATAATAGCTCAACTCATGTGAAACATCTCAATTCGCCACATCCTTAATGAGTGTTCATCGGAGAGGTTGATTTTGAAGTTTCTCACACTTTAAACAATTCACGGAAAAAAAAAGTTGCTGATTCAACAATTCAATTGCTAAAAACAGTAAGTGCAATGTTTCAACGCAGATTTTCCAACAAGAAAATGCTACTTTAACCACCCCCGTGGTTAAGTTAGTTTACAATGTGGTTAAAGTAGCATTTTTTTGTTGTAAAATCTGCGTTGGAACATTGCAGTCACTGTTTTTAGCAATTGAATTGTTGTATCAGCAATTTTTTTTTCCGTGAAGTCCACTTTTGCGGGAGTGCTCTTCCTAGTTTGTGCAGAATGTCCAACGTCGTACAAGATTCGGCATCAGTCATCCCTTGTTTGTTTGTTTGTTTGTTTGTTTCTTCCTTTGTTTGTTGGGGTATCAGGTTTTTTCCCCGGAGTTAATCTATTTTTCCCCTAATATTCACTCTAATCCTCCCCCCGCCCTAAAAATCGTGAAAAAATAATCCAATTTTCGTTTGATCCCTGGAAGAAAACGCTTTGTGGGAGGAACCTATGCTCTGTCCCGAGTGTGCACCCGCGGGCTCGCAATTTCTAGCGTTCAAACGCCTCGCCCGAGGGGCTTTTGAAGTATTGAATCGATCCATTAGCTCTCAAGCGGCCTCCGAATTTTCTCTCGCAGGAACGGGCTGTTCGCAATTTCCGGTCTGGGCATGAGCAAACGACCGCCGACAGGCCTAACAAAGGCCGATGTATGGAAGCCGTTGATCAAAGCAGAACCGCGAACGCAACGCCGCGCCGCTCTTTTTCCGACGGAGTTAGCTCCAGGTAAATCCCGATGTGAATTCGGATGTTCGTCCTGCGGTTCGCGGATTTTAGATTACTCTGTCAGCCCGCTCGAGGATCAATTATTCACGCAAAATGTTACGCCCCGGCGTGTAACAAAAGACTCCTCGAACGCAGCAAATGGATTAAGTTTTTTTCGTCGCCCCCCCCCCCCACGGAGCACACTCGAAATTCATGACCGCGAGTACCTTTTCACTAATAAACGAGAAAATGAATCTTTTATTCGTAGACTCGATGATAACAAAATATCAGATTATTCTGTCTATTTCTGAAGGTCAACACAATGCGTGCCCTGTTCGGCTGATTTTTTAGACGGTTTTTAATCATTTTTCCCCTTTCCCTCGATTTTCGAGCGAAAAAGTGTGTCTCAAATTGAAGCGTTCGCGGACTGGGCACCCCTGCTGCCGAGTCCGATGTTTTCGACGATACCGTGATATTGGCGATCAGTCGTAGGACTAGCCGGTCACAAAATTGAAAGTTACTCCACTGGTCGTTAATCCTAAATACATTCCATAGATAACCGAAGAATGTCCCCCACTAGCCGATTTCCTTATTTCCTTTCTTCAACATCAAGGGGGGAGGGTGGAGAGAACAAAACTGATAGGATTCAATCCCTTGAAATAATAGTCACGCCAATATGAAAAATATCTCGCAGAGTCTCAAATGGATATGCATTAGATGAGGACTACGGCACTCTCAATCATAAACACGTTGTCGGACCGAACAGTGGCGTGGCGTGTTTTGCGATATGTCGATTGATCTGTCATCTGACTTGCGTCTGTAAAGGATCGATAAACAGTGTGTTCGCAAACAA
>NW_017547257.1:1769524-1786096 GCF_001854935.1 Bemisia tabaci
TCGATGAGAAAAAGAGGCGACATGGCCGAAGGAGAGGCCGCGTAAGAAGACGGCGTGCGGGCGCGGTCCGGTAATAATGGGCGCAGCCTCGTGAGCGTCGGAGTTGGAGCGGTTGAGGAGCCAAGGTATTGGTGGCGGGGCAGCGGAGAGGGGTCGGAGAGGACTGGAAGGGAAGGGCACGAGCGGCGCCGCACACTGGTATGGCTTCCGGCGGGAGCGCGCGAAACCTCCGTTTACGCACATAAAACAGCGAATATCTCGAAAACCGCACATGGGATCTCTTTGGGCCCATTAGAGCTTTTGATCAGAATGACGAGCTGAGCAACATATCCAAGCGGCATCGCGTTTGACTGGGGGGGATTTCCCATAAGGAAGGTGCGGGGTTCTTTTGAGTTACAGCTAAAAAAAAAATCTAGTTATATGCTATTAATATTTGATAGCTTGCCCGTGGCTGTAGATGACCTACTGCAGGCGCTTAAGCATGAACCTAACTTTTATTTTCAAGATCCATTTCTCATTCAATCTGTCCACGTTGTGGCTCACACCTCTCAACACTATTACGGTCAGTGACGTGGCATGCTTTGTGATATATCGATTGATCTCCCATATAAACCTATGGAAAAGGATCGATAGACAGGGTATTTACACCTTAATAATCGATTCTTTACCATGGCTTCAAATGGAGAAATATCGATAATCGATTAATCACGCCTCGCCACCGATTGGGGTGTGGTGAAGAATTGGAAACAGATATGGAACCGGAGGGAAGCCTCAAAGACAGCTATCACCGACTGGCCCGACCGAGGAGACAACGATGAAAGTAGGGGAAAGAGGAAAAAGGCAAGAAAATAAACGTGGGATTCCCAATCGCTGATAACTGATAAGTCGTGAATGTAGAGTCGCTACGAGAGATATTATTCTGTGGCCACTATAGCGGTGCACTAAAGTGTATGGCGGGTTACGGAAAACTATTTTTCGCAGGAATAACGATCCCGCTTGTACACTGTAAAAAATTGAGCAGTGAAATTCTATACCGGAGTCTACATAGCGCCCGAAAACCCCAAGTGATATGAATGCATAGCGGGATCTATTCTCCTTACGGAACGATTCACGCTATTACGCTACGGAATCTACTATTTTTGCGGAGTGTCATATCATACGCTTCTATGGTGCTGACTTCACTTCGCATTTATATCACACTAGATTTTTGGGTGAAATATAAATTCTGCCACAGATTTTCACTCCTCGATTTTTAACAGTGTATACCGTAACTGTATTGTTTTATTAGAATGTTTGCGTATTCATATTTTGTTCGTATTCATATGCGTTATATTTCCGAAAACAGAAATTTATGAAAGATATGGAAAAATGCTTCTTTTGTTTTTTCATGTTTCGCAAAATGTAAAAATTGTGACCTCTATGTTTGTGTGTTTGATTGCGGGCTGTATTCTCTAGCCTCAGAAAAATATGAAAGAATGCAGAGCCTGGCGTAATTTCATGGAATATTTTACTGAATTTTCAAATCTTTCATTTCTTTCTTACATTTCATGCCACCCTGGACCCACACTGAAAAAAAAAATATCGGTGTATTTACTACGGAAAGGGTAAAATTACCAAGAATTCACGGTTCTATTTGATCCCAGTTTTTTCTTGGTAAAATTACCATTTATGGAATTGGTAATTTTACCGAGAAATCTCGATAAAATTATTGAACTTTCTCGGTAATTTTACTGGACCTTGGTATAAACCCCAATATTTTTTATCCACTGTGGTAGAATTGGCGAGATAAAATGGCAAAGTTACCGGGAATTGATTACCAATAAAAGTGGTATTCCTACCTGATAAAAAACAGTAAAATACCGGTTTTTAGGCAAGTTTACCGGTTTGTCTTGGTAAAATTACCAAAAATTCGTGAAAAAAAGTGAGATGGTAAAGGTACCAACGGACCGTGGTAAAAAGGCCGAGAATTTTTTTGCAGTGCATCGGAAAAAAGCGTAGTAGTTTTTGTGGGAGAGTGTCCGATTTGAAAGGGTGTGAAGTAGAGTACCTGTATAGCGAGAGTATGGACAGATCGCTTCATGGAGGGCTTAGGGCCCAAAAGTGCAGCCACCCTTCTAACCAACTTCTAACGCACAAAATTTCACTGCCAGTCTGAAGATTCCAATTTAACGAAGATGGCTAAGAAAGTACATAAATGAGCGTTCTTTCACTAAAATGAGTAAATTTATGAAAAAAACTAAGTCAAATACGTGCTTTATAAACGATGGTTCGTAACAATTGTATTGATACATCGCTCTGGATAATTGAAATTCATAGGTTGGCTGCATTTCTGGGCCCTAACTTTATTCGCGGAGGCATCGGTGAAGGGCCTGATGGATTTTCGGAGTTTCATATCTCGTCACCTTCCAGGCAAAGTATCACAAGCGCCATGCGGCGTTTAAAAATTTCCGCCGCCATTTTATTTTTTTACTGAGAAATTGTTGGTTGAATCTGTTCGAAAATTTCACTAAATTTTATCGGCAGCACAAAGAAAATTCGGTGTAATTTTCGGACAGCTTCGTTGAACAATTTCTCTGTAAAAAAATATAATGGCGGCGGAAATTTTTAAACGTCGCATGGCGCTTGTGATACTTTGCCTGGAAGGTGACGATCTGTCTATACTCTCGCTGTACAGGTACTCCAGTGTTAAGTAGCGGTTTACGACAAGTGAAATGGTAGTGCGTTGTTTGGTTTCAGTCGAGCAGCTCGAGTCAGCCGTCGGCGTCGGCGGGGAGCAACCGGAACGTGCTGCTCAAGAACGAGGCGATCCGGATGGGGTCCTTCCACTCGTCGAGCAACGTGGGCCGCCCGGGGCCCGGCCCCATGTCCGGCGTCGTGAGCCAGAACTGCCAGCTCTCGGCCACCGCCGCCGTCGCCGCCGCCACCGGCTCCACGGCCCCGCCCCCCGGCCGCATCAAAGCCCTCGGCCCCGCTCGCTGCATCCGTGAGTATCATTCAATATACTTACACTATCGTAATGGATCACTAGACAAGCTACGAAATAAAGGATTCTCATACATGATTCCTAACCAAAATTTCACGCAGAACACGATTCACACGACGAAAATTACCGAAACCAATTCCTAACGAAGATATTAACGGGGGTTTTTTATCGGAGGATAAAAACGCTCTGTCAAGGTGTCTGCAAGTTCACTGGAAAAAGAAAACGCATTGGATCTCGAGTCCAGACTCTTGGAAACAATGACAAGAAAAAGGACTCATGATTCGATCAGATTTACGCTTAAATCAAAAGGAAATTCGCTCCAATTAAGAGGCTTGGTTCTTAATTTCAGCTTAAATCTGATCGAATCAAGAGTACTTTTTCTTGTCGATGTTTCTAAGAGTCTGGACTCTAGATCCAAGGTGTTTTTTTCCCAGTGTAGTTCTGATTATTTAAGGGTAGTCCGCAAGTAATGAAGTTTTCCGGATTTCATAATAATATTCCGGATATATAATTATAATTCCGGATATATAATTATAATTATTAAATTAATATAATTAATATCATTTCGAAAATCATTTGAAAATCCATTCCCAGTTCTGATTGGCTCTTACGACCACCAAACACCGCCATCGGTCAACTGTCACCAATTCGTTTTTCGTATGACATTCGTTCGCGAAAATTTGCCTTTTCCGACCCACCTCCCGAGGTGGGTTAAGATTTTTGGATGTGTCGTCAACGCTGCCAGCGTGAAAACTCAAGGTTGTAAGCGCACCGTCGTCGCCCGGAGGGAATTTTGCTCCGTTGTAACGGAGGTTGGCATTAAGTTTAAAACATCGACCAAACCCACTCGCGAAAAGCCTGAAGTATTCTCATCGATAGGATTTTAATAATCCTCCAATTCAATTGAAACTTACCGCGAGCATTGACTCGGGAAAAAGATCGATACACAAGCACCTAAGAGGTGAAATCTCGCGGCAACCTGAAACGTCCCAGGCGTTTTGGTTTTTCTAACACATTATCTAATTGAGTTAGTTTTCTTTACGGATAACGCCCTATGAATAGTTTCATCAAATCAAGAAAATCAGTCACAATAAACTGAACGTTTAAATGAATGAACGTGTCAAAAAAAAAAAAAGAATCAAACAAAGAATGGGAGAGTCAGCGGCAGGAGCTAGGTAGTCGAAACAATCGGAAGTGAAATTGGAACTGAATTTTTTATGATGGTACGGGGTAATGGGTTACAGTCGGAGGCCGGCTGTGCACTCCAGCGTGAAACGCCTTTGAGAAATGCCTGTTTGCGCCGCGTCACACCGCGTGGGAATCTCTTAGATGGACTGTACGTGGAATGAATTCCAGCAAATAGCTTTCCAATTATGATCAGACCTACACGGTACTCCTAAAAGCATTGTCAACGAGAATTGCGTCTGTTCCTTCGTAAGCCGGAGGGAAAGCGTCAAACGTTTGACCTTATCTGAATCTCCTCCGCCGATTTCTGGGAGTTCTCGCGGAAAATTGGTTCGTTACACATTGCGGAGGAGGTATTATCGAGACTTTACCACTTCTTCCCGCGTAATTGACACCTTGCGATTCCTGTAAGCCGCTCCGTAGTCGAGTTTCGCAACCAAGGCTCTCAGTTACGAAGGGTTGTTGGATATCACGAGTTGTTGCCGTTTCACGTGGAGTCTAAATAGTTCTTTTTTTTTACTTTTCCTATCGTAAGTTTCGATTTACAAAGGACCCCGCACACGTCTTATGGGTATGCGTACCACGATCAATTGCCAATTTGTTTCATTGCATTGAAGAAATTGTCTTTGGATTCCGATCAAAAGTCTTCGTTGCTGCAACTTTCTCGAAACTGAAATCGATGGTGGTTTACATTTCCACAAGGAGTGTGCGGGGTCCTTTAAGGTGATTCGATGGACGCCATATTTTGTGTCAGAACGGCATGCGATATATCGCATCAATTTGTTCCATTTTTTCAGCCACCCGTCATTTTTCTCCAATTTTGAGATCGCAATTCTGTTGTCAGAAGACTGAAACACTCACTTACCAATTTTAACAAAGAAATTCAACGGAATAAAGGCGTGTTTTTTTTAGAGAGAAAGTATCGCATTCGAGGGCAGTTTCGATATCAGTATCGAATGCGATTTTTTCTCTCTGAAAAAACCACGCCTTTATCACGTTGAATTTCTTCGTTAAAATTGGTAAGTGAGTGCTTTAGTCTCCTGACAACAGAATTGCGATCTCAAGATTGGAGAAAAATGACGAGTGGCTGAAAAAATGGAACCAATTGTTGCGATATATCGCATGCCGGTCTGACACAAAATATGGCGTCCATCGAATCACCTTAAAAGAAAAACAAGTGGAAAGCAAACATATGTTGAAAAACTTCGGTAATTATATGGAGGTATGATGAAAGAATATTCATCATTAACACAGCTAGCAATGGTGGTGCAGTAGCTTATTTGGAATGGGAGCAATTAGTTGAATCTATTTAATAATGACGATGATTCTGTGACCAAAGATGAATGAATGTAACTGCGTCTCTGCGGTACAGGGTGGGAGACTGCCATTCTACCAAACTATGTGATATAAAGCCCGCATGTGAGTAAGGAAGATCTCCGAAAACAAAGTCTTTGTAGGATTCCCATTCATTGAGAATGGCCACGACTGTCTACATTTAAATTTCTCGATGTCGGTCCAGGGTATTTACAAACGGAGAGATATAGCACGGAACAAACAGCTTCCGTCACCTTTCATAATAGCACGCGTTTTCTCAGCCATTGCGTAATAGAGTCTCAGAATAAAAGACAATCTAGGAAAGTGAATAAACAGTAGGAGAAAAAAGGCGCAAGGTGAAAAATTAAGCGAGACAATCAACCAATCGGAGCAGCCGAGAGATTGCGAAGGAGTGTGCGCGGCTATAGATGAAGGACGATGCGACCCAAACCTCCTTAGCGGTTGGTGTGGCGGGAGGGATGGCTGAGAGCGNGGGGGGGGGGGGTGTTACGTCGTGACGGGCAAGCAAGCAGCGACCGTACGACCCCTCGAATCGGCTGAACTTTACTCGTCGATAAAAGTAAGAAAATTTGAAAAATCTAAGAAACTATTACAGCCTGCAAATCTACAGATTAGTAGCTTTCATTTAAGAAAGAATCATGCAAATCGGTCCGGTGGTTCTCTCAAAGTTGATTTCCCAAAATTCGGACTCTAACTAAGAGGTTAGTACGTAAGGGTTTCAGCGCTGTCACGAACCCATCCGTTTTCTTTTGGATGCTTCCCGGATCAGCATCCGTCAATGAGTAAAGACCAATCCCTGTCTCCCTGACGAACGGTTTCGTGTAAGCATCCATGAAAACTTCTTCTAGGGCCTTGTCCAAACGAAACTTTGGGTACGCCTGTATACCTTTGCCCTCCACATGAGTCAACCCTCTTCTAATTCAAGAGACAAATAGAGACAAAGCCGGCTCGGCTCATTGAAGCGGTCTTTGGCCGCCCGTCGCGATGCTATTCCGAGGACACTACCACGCGTGCCTGCTGAGGCTCCGGCCCCCCTCTCGAAGGTATCGAAAATATTATCAAAAAGGTTGCCGGGGAAAGTTTTGGGGTGGTGTATAGGATACCAAAAGGACCTACTAACCTACCAGGAACACATTAATTTTGATCACTAAATCCTTCAAAGATCAACAACGAGACACAGTACTCTGAAGAATATTGGGATTCAGGAACCTTAAAGGAACCGCAGGGGAGGAAATACTCACTTTTGGGATGGAACAAAATTTATCTTTTTTTTTTTTTTTTTTTTTTCGAGGATTACAAGGGACCACAATGCGAAAACAAACTTTCTTCAGCAACAACTTTCAGGTTATAATACTTTTTTAATTCAAAACTCCTCCCTCTTCAAGGCTCGGTCAGCTGATGCCGATCGGGGCTTGGACATACTCTCCATTGTAAAAAGTGAAACGGATAACATAGGAGCAGCCCGAAACATATGACAAATGATACCTAAGTAACAGTAAAATCCTAATTTTGAGAAAACCAATCACAGGTCAAATTTTCATGTTCCTTAACGAACTCTCGAATAAATATTATTGGTTGCATGGGCGGCCCCTGAAAAATGGTTGGAAACGAATGCTAAACGAGATTCCAATTGGCATCTCTGGCTCCCAGTTGTAAAGTAGCATCCTTTATGCATCGGAGAAGTGAAAAGTACGCGGATTGAACTTTTTTTATGGTAATGCAGAAAACTTTGGCACAAAAATTATTTATTTCCTAAATCCTGTCGGCCAAAATAGCAAGTCTCTATTTTCCGCTAAATCGGGATTAATTAATAAATTAAATGTCTAATCGAAATTTTGAGAACTGATTAATTAATCGCAACGAAAGATATTCGATTCGTTAATTAATTAATGAATCAAACTAGACGACTGCCAACCGGGCAACTGGTGATTGATGCATGCAGGATGAAATGACTTTTGTGCACTTATACTTTCCCCAATTCCAGTAGAGGCGAAGTAAGTCGTAACTGGTTTTCCGTAAAAAGTTCGTCCTTTTCATTTTACCTTTAGTCGGTCAAAAGGTTGGCAGTTAAGGATTGGTGCATTCCCTATGTGGATCGATTCTCCGGAAGGAGTATAGGTCAAAATAGAACACTAAATGATATTGAAAATGAACTTACTTCTAAAGTCTGGTACCAAAATTCTTTAGACATTTTATAGAGGAAACAGGTCGTCTTACGGTCGTCAACGGTACGTCTTTCTTCGGCCAGAGGTAGACTTAGAATGACGATGAGCGCGGAGCTGCGATTGGCAACCCCGTGATCGTCCACCGAGAAACAGCTGACAAATCGTGGAAGTTGATTGGGCGCGGAAGTATGAGGGGGCATATGGAACGACGTTCGGGAGTCTCCTCGCGGACCATTTTTTGGCGCGAATTTGAAGCGCTGAGCGAGTTCTTACCCCATTGCCTGCTCCATGCTTGCCATGTATCAAAATGAAAGGAGGTGCGTTGATGACGGCGCAGAGATACAACTATTCGCACATGATGGATGTCCGTGTCGCATCTGAAAAATTGAAGGCGCGATGGCGCTTGAAGTGAACTAGCAATGGTCCGTTCTAAGCTGTCCGTGAGGGGAGGGTATGGATTCGATCCGATTTGGCCGATTCGATCGACCAATTGTTTTAAAAAAACGGTGTCGACATAAATCGATCCAAAAATGAAAACGTGAATCGATCGACACCGATTCGATCAACATATTATGAACAGACCGGTGTCGATTCGATCGACATGAATGGATCGAAAAATGAAAACGTGAATCGATCGACATGAATCGATTGACACCGATTTGATCGACAGTTAATTTAAACACACCCGTATCGAATCGATCGACACCGATTCGATCGACAACCGTGAATCAATCGACAAACCCGTGAGTCGATTGACAAACCCGTGAGTCGATCGACAAACCCGTGAGTCGATCGACAAAAGGTGAGTCGATCGACAAACCCGTGAATCGGTCGACAAACCCGTGAGTCATTAAGGATTAAGTCGATAAGTCGTTAAGGATTGGTGCATTCCCTATGTGGATCAATTCTCCGGAAGGAGTATAGGTCAAAATAGAACACAAAATGATATTGAAAATGAACTTACTTCTAATGTTTGGTACCACATCTCTTTAGTACCCATGATGGAGGAGGAAACGGCGATTGTCTCGGGCGAGAGGTAGACTCGGAATACATGACAAATGAGGAACAAGGGAAACTCGCGGAAAGAAGGTTAATATTTAATGTAAAACTAACGGAACTATACACAACTATTGAATTTAATTAAAATGAAGCAATTTGCAGCCAACGCCCACGTACACATCGGAGCGTATGCATCTTAAGAATTTCAAAAGCGCATAAATATCGGACTGCTTGCATCGCAATAATATCAGAAAAGCATACACATCGGAGCGTATGCATCGCAGTTTCAGAAAGGTTTAGGAGAAAATTTGAGAACATCGAAAAACAAATTACAGCCTGCAAATCTACAGCTCAGGGGCTTTCATCTTTAAAAAAAGATCAGACAAATCGGTTCGGTTGTTCTCTCCAAGTTAACGTCCAAAGATTCGGAACTTCGTGTTGTACTATAAAGGATACCAAAAGAACCTACTAACCCACCAAGAACACATTAATTTTGATCTCTAAATCTTTCAAAGATCAACAACGAGGCCTAGTACTCTCCATAGCAAATAGTGGAACGGATAACATAGGAGCAGCCCGAAACATATGACAAATGAGGAACAAGGAAAACTCGCGGAAAGAAGGTTAATATTTAATGTATAAAACAAACGGAACTATACACAACTATTGAATTTAATTAAAATGAAGTTTGCGGGCAACGCCCACGTACCTTGCCAGCTTTTAAAAGTAGGAATAAACCAAGAATGACCAGACTAAATTTTAACGAATGAAGCTGAAATCCGACAAAATAACGAATTGAAGTCAGAGATCAAATCCTGGACTAGCCAGTCCCCATAGCCTAAGCCGGTTTACTTGAAAAGAAAATCCCTGTAGCTATGAAGTTGCGCTGCTCCGGCGAGGGATCCCCTTCGATCCGAGAGCGTCACGGTTGCCTTCTTGATTGGTCGTAACTACTGTAGGTCCGAACAGCTTACTTCTAAAACGGTGATCTTACCCGATGGAGTTTTATTCCTCAAAATCAGTGAACATTGTAATGCAATGTGTGAAGGTAGTAGCACTAAATATATATGAGTTTGGGTTGGTAGCCGAGTGCTAGAAATAATGCTAAAAATGTTTTCAAAAAACACTTACATTTTATTAATAACTTTATTTATACCGAAGCTTTTCGAAGCGGACGCTTCATCGTCAGGGTAACAACAAAATCAATATCACAAAGGCCGCTGCCATACTTTAAATTTCAAACTAGGTAACAAGTCTGATGAGAAACAGATACTAAACGTACATTGACATTGTTTTGATTAGTAAGACTGATCTTATGGCTTGTTATCACTTGTTACCTTGTTTGAAAATTATAGTATGGCAGCGGCCTTTGTGATATTGATTTTGTTTTTACCGTGACGATGAGGCGTCCGCTTCGAAAAGCTTCGGTATAAATAAAGTTATTAATAAAATGTAAGTGTTTTTTGAAAACATTTTTTGCATTATTTCTAGCACTCGGCTACCGACCCAAACTCATATTTTATTCCTCACTGATGTGAACAAGCAGCGGGGACCATATCTTCGAGTTAATATACTCTACCAATAGAATAGAATTGTTTGGCGTCTATGTAACCTGAACATTTTGATTTTATTTGAAATAATGTCCATGTAATTTGAACATTTTGAATTTTTGACATTGATGAATTCATTTGAACTTTATTAATGAAACATTAACAATGAAGTGTGGTTTGTTGCCGAAAAATATGACTTGAAACTTAGAAATCACTAAATCAGATCAAACTCATTTTCTCTCAAAATATTAAAATAATCTCGCTAAAAAAAATGTTAAAGAAAACTGAAACGGAAAAAGCTGAACTTGATACTCATATTAAAAAATCAGCATTGAAAATCTACGTATAAATTGTTGGACGATTGCCGAGGCACTTTTCACTTCATGACGAAACATCTTATTACTTCACGGATCTTGGGTCGTCAACGATTGTCGCCCGGTGTCATCGGATTGTGAATGTAGGAAATCCTTACCGGTGAGACACGGATGTCGGCTTTCTGGAGGGCCCACGGGGTCGGAAACCAACGCTTATGCATTAAAAATCCTTTCCGGCAATATTTCCATTCTCTAGCGCACTGCGTCGAGATAACGGCGAGAAACTTGTGAAGGCCTTCAGGGTGCACGAGCTTCGAGCGTGGAAACTGTTTAGGTAAGCTGCCGAATTACGGATGTTAGTTCTGAAATTGTAAGAGTCAGAGTCAGCGGTGCTCATTGAAAAAACGCTTGAGTTGGGTTTCGTTGGGATGGCTTCGACGATGCGGTCCGCCATTTTTGCAATTTGGTCCAGGGATGTGTCTCCTGGCTGTGTTTGCAGGATTGCCTGAGCTGAAGTTGGTAGGCGTTGCAACCATACAGTTTTCATCATGCTGTCCTGGACGATCGTGTTGCCAGCGAGCGACTGGAGACGGCGAAGGAACTGAGACGGCGTGCTGTCACCTATTTCTTCCTCCCCAAGGATTTGACGGATCCGCTGAGCCTCTGATTTGGACAGACGGTCGATCAGGGCTTTTTTTAGAGTTGTGTACGGGTCGGTGGTGGGAGGCTTTCGGATGAGATCCGCGACCTCTTTCGCCCAACGGCCTTCCAAATGACCTGAAACGTAGGAAAATCTGGTTCTCTCTGCGGAGATTTTGTTTAAGTCGAACTGGGCTTCAATCTGGGCAAACCACAATTCATGAAAACAAAACCAAAAACATGAAATCTTGATAAAAAAAAAAAAAAAATGAGAAAATAATCAGAGTTCACTCAGTGATTTTTGAAGGATCAATTCCCTCTTAGTGAAGGAGGAGATTCATGCGACTTAAATTCATACATGAACAAGTCACACCTTAAAGTAACATCGGGATCAGAAGGGAAAAGTAGCGCATGGAAAAGGTCTGTCATAGTGGCAAGTCCACTAGTTTTCCTCGTATTGTGTTCTTGAAATCTGCGAAGATCTTTATTTTTGGTTTCTGTGGCCTCTTCTGACAGGTTTCCTATCGGAATAAAGGTGCCTAGGGAAGTCCTCGATGCTTTGTGATGTCAACTCCTTATTTATTAGCACCAAAGAACGGCTGAGGGCATGTAGTACCAAGGATACAGTTTGACACACCTTCTTGCGGTCTCTAATGCTTACTCATCATGTGTATTCGCAATCATGTTAATCATAAAACCGTAAGAAAGTGCTCTCAAGAGGATACCGAATCTTCGGATTATATCCTCATCAACTTTAGTGATTTTGCTGCAATTTTTAGGGTTTGCAAAAAAAATTCTGGCTGAATTACCATCGTCAACATAGTTCCGCTTCCCTGCTTTCGCACATCTATGACGAGCTCAAGTTTCCGACGAAATTTCCTCTGCATTTTTTTATTTTCCTTTCTGCCAATCGCTTTTTTTCTCGCTGTTTTCAGTCGCCATTTTTTTATTTCGAGGCGATAACCCAAATGCGGTATGTTCTCCATGCATCGAATATAGGCATTAATAGGATAAAGCCCGTCATCTGAAGCCTCTTTCTTGCATTTACTTCATTAACCTAGAAGTTGCACCACACATGACACACGATTGATTGGACGATTTTATGACGACTCTGAAGGTTTTGCCGTCTATCATGGTCAACTTGAATTCGGATGAAATGGTCAACTCATTTCCTTCTATAGTTGTCTAAGTTTGTTCTAGTATCTGAATCTGTTCTTTGATTTTTTTCATTTCCGCTTCTACAAATTCCTGAGCATGACCATGTGCAGGAAAACCGGACAACACGAATGTCAACAAAAACCCGTCCCTTGTCGATGATGAATGCGGTGACGGTTTGACGTCCACCAAAAACCTAGCGGGAAATTCGAATAAAGACAATAGCTTCAGAACGAATAGTACATTCAGTGAGGCTTAGAGGTAAAATGAGTAATTTTAAAATGTCTTAGGAAGAAACTGATTTTAGAGCCTCTGGAAATTTTATTCACACTCCACAGTTGATGGATGTCTATATTATTTATAACTGCATGAGGTACAGATCTAAAATTTAACCTGATGGAACATACAGAATAAAATCCCATCTCAATCAAAATGGTTTTGTTTACATACATAAGAGCCGGCTTTCACAGCGCCCCGCGACACCTAGCCGCGTAAATCCCTTATCCTCCCAAGGACTTTTGGGGAGTTAGCACTCCCTAATTTCTAGCAAACACCCTGTCGCCAGGGCCAAGGGAGGGGGGGCGGGGTTGGCGGTGGTTTTAAATTCCAAAATAAACGCGTAAATTATGTAGTATCATACCTCTCTCTCTCCCCCTAAAGGGCATTTTACTCTGCCTTAAGGATAGATGTGTCCATGGGCGTAGCTAGGGGGGTCCTGCCCCCCCAGAAAAACGGGATCCTCCATTCCTCACACCAGATTAGGATTTTTCATAACTAAAAACCTCAATTTTAATAAGCACCTTGAACTAACATGTAAGAAACTGAATAATATTGCCGATCACTACAGACAGATTCTACCCAACACTTTCGGCCCATCTTTTTATAAACGTAAAATTATATTCTATTCTTTATTATCAATTATTTTCTACGGTATTACTATATGGATTACAGCTCTTCAGTGGAAAAAGACACTAAATAGGTTAGAAACATCAATCCGTCCTCTCAAGAGAACTCTCATTTGCTGATACAAATCTGTATCTAATTTCGCACAAGACGTTATATCTGGTGTCCCTCCCATCGAACTTCTCACCGAATTAAAATTAAGGATTGCAAGAAAAGAAAATAGAGAGGAAGTAGAGCTTAACATCAGAGAAAAACGGAAGAGAAAATGGGATCTTGAGACAGGAAACAAATGGATACAACTATGTGGACTCCACTATGTTCCTGCGGAGAATTAGACACGCCAGAACACACTTTTTTTAGCTGTACTTTGATTAAGGATAAATTAACTAATTTAAGTAAAGAACTAAGAATTATAGTAAATAAAAATAATTTATTAGAAACTATGATTAGTAATAAGGACAACTGGCACAAAGGCTATATATATATTAAAACAATCTTAGAACTTAAAATTAAATACTTTAAGGAAATAGAAAATAACTTACATGTAAATAATCCACATTCCCCCGATGTAATAACTACAGATGGTCCCGGGGCATCTTCCCCTGGTCCCTTATAATATAGACTTAAGATATTATTTCTCATGTACTCTTTATTCTTAGAGACTATAATTATCATATATAAAAAAAAAAAAAAAAAAAAAAAAAAAAAAAAAAAAAGTTTGGTCATTGAGCTGATGAAATTGAAAATTGTACGGTTCAAGGGAGTGGGTGTGGCTCTTTATATACTTGACAAAATGTTTCTTACCCACAATTTTTATCAAGAGTCTGGCAGGGCATTTACAACCAGGAATTTTGTGCCTTACTCGTGCTTTTCGATTTTGAACATCAAAATTACATACATAATATACATAGGAGACTTCATTGGTTTTTAAATCACCAGTATGCTTAACAGTTGACATGAACTGGTTCATGTCCTCATTCCCCTTCCATTTTTGGAAACTAGCCTCATCTTCAAAGCCTCCTCTGTCATACACTGATCTTTTCTGTGTATTAGATAAAGCATTATATACTTCGGAAATTCGCTGGAACTTTACATGGAAAGGAAAAATACAGAGAAAAGAATAAAAAACTGTGCACAACGAGAAAGATTTTTTTAATACTGAACTGCAGCACACTTCTGCTGTAAAACAAAAGAAACATTGCACTTGACAGCAATATGCTGTCGGCTTTCGGACTGGATGATTTAGTTACTAATAGGGCACGCTAGGGTGTTTCAAAAAATACTTTTTTTTGAAAAGTCATGCTCCCCGGGGATTTTCCCATTCCTTTTGGTCCCAATAGTGAATGAAAAAAATTTCAGCCTATTAGGTCAATCCTATACCTTGCCTCTGTTGCCATGTTTTTTTCAGAATTTAGCCAATTTTTTGCAATGAGGTCTCTGCGGGGGTCAAAGAATTGAAGTTTTAAGCATGCTACCTATTTGCAAATTCAAGGAGAAAACGATTGGTACCACTCCTGAAGCTCAAAACGGCCGAATAGCTGAGAAAAAGCTCATTTTCGATTTAGCACGTTGACGTCATCTTCCGAGTATCCCGTGTATCATTCGACCACGTGAACTGGTAAACATAACCTCAAATCGTTGTATTTTACATTCAGCCGCGTCGGCCATCTTGAATATAAGCGTGGTGCGTACAGGCGATGTATGCCAACCCGCGGGATGACGTCAAAAATAGGCCATTTTAAAAGCCGATTTTCTCAGTGTTCCCGTGGCGTAAAAACTCGGGGGAAAATACAGTAAGCTCAGCTCAGTGTGGAATTTTAGAATATACACTCAGAATCACGTAGTTTTTACCCCCGCAGAGACCTCATTTTGACCTTTTTGACAGCAAATGAAAGAAGGGTCAAACTGGACAATTTTTTTTTCCTTTTTGCTCAAAATGCATCCTAGAGTAAGTCTAAGATGAAATAAAGCAAAATTGACTTTTAATCATGTTGCCAAATTTATTTAAAAATGGATAAAATTACATATAAAATGAGTACATGGGTGTGTTACTGTGACATGATACACTGTCTGTGACATTGATACAGTGACATTGATACATTTGACTCGCCGTTGTGCTTCCGCTGCCAAGGCCGAGACTTGCGGCCGACGAACCGCTGCTCCTTTTGACGGCCCTGGCTCTCTCCGTCTTCGCCTCTAGGAGCAGAGCAATGGTCTGAGACATATTGTCTCCCAGGGAGATGTCCCCATCTCGATAAGCATCGACTTGGATCTGGAGTGCTCTCGCCAGGTTCGCCTCACAGCTACCAACGACATCCTTATTCGAATCCGACATCTGGGAACGGGAAATAGAAATAATTAAATCACTAAAGTTTATCATTAATCATTTCACCATACCTTACGATTTCATGCAATGATAAAACCGATGGTAATAATAATAATAATAATAATAATAACATCAACCTGCGAAATTACTTCCTCAGTAGAAACGACAGCACTTTGCACGCTGCAGTAAATGCCATAGATAAATCCTACACGCCTTTGCGCCTCGCTTGTCACGATCTGAATGAAGAACAACCCTCAGACCCAGTTGCTGGCCAGTTGGAGGCATGGGCCTCCAAGCCGCTGCATGGACGCTTTTATCATTCAGTTGTGCAGGATCATGTTAGTGAAGGAAAGTCTTTCTTGTGGTTATCGAAAGGGCAGCTGTATCCAGAAACGGAAGGATTTGTTCTCGCAATACAAGACCAAGTGATCAGTACCAGGAATTACAAGAGATATATACTGAAGGAGAAGATCGAGAGCGATAAGTGTAGGAAGTGTAATGCTGCATCCGAGACAATAGATCACATTACATCTGGTTGCGCATTGCTTGCAGGGAAGGAATATACCGAGCGGCATAACAACATGGCTAAAATTATACATCTAGCGCTGGCCAACGATCGAGAACTATGTGATACTGCTGAACCCTACTACAAATATTGCCCAGCCACGGTCCTGGAGAATCAGCGCTTCCGGCTCTATTGGGATAACCCGATCCTAACCGATAAAACCATCATGGCAAACAGACCGGACATAGTGCTTGTTGATAAGCGAGATCGCACCGCTTACATCATTGATATTAGCATCCCTAATAATCATAACTTGGAGCTGAAGTATCAGGAAAAGATGGTAAAATATCTGCCCTTAGCTGCAGAAATGAAGCGATTATGGAACCTGAATATTGTTTGTATCAAGCCCCTGATAATGTCAGTAACGGGGATAGTTCCAAAAAGTTTAGTTCAACATCTTCGAGACCTCGGAATAAACAGTTACCTGCTTCATTCAATGCAGAAGTCCGTCGT
>NW_017547257.1:1786469-1825938 GCF_001854935.1 Bemisia tabaci
AAAAAAAAAAAAAAAAAAAAAAAAAAAAAAAAAAAAAAAAAAAAAAAAAAAAAAAAAAAAATAACATCAATAATAATAGTAATCAGTCTGCAGGGAGGACTGCCTACGGTTTGGGGTATCGACGCACCTCCTTTCCCGAGTTACTCTGGACGCACACCATGAGTGCCAAGGAGTACTTAATGAAAAGCCCAACCCGGGGTGTCATGAGAACCGTGCCCATCGGGTAAGAAGGTAATAAGCGTGTATCAAGAACCTCTCGCGACGAAAGGGAAGGAAGAGAGCCGATGAGGAAAGTAAAAAGGGCGAAAACCGAACACGAGGTTCGGGGTGTTAGTACCAATCTATCGTTTACAGCCTTCCGTGCTACATCCTTGCGGGATGGGGCGCCTCTGTCAACCATCATCCCCACCCCTAGCCGAGGAACCGAGCGGAGCGAGGGGCCGATACACCCCGCATCCGAGCGAAGCGGAGCGAGCGAGAAAGAAAAAATAACCCCAACTTAATGCCCGGCTCCTCCGAGGAATGGATCACTCGAAAGGAATACACCTGAGATCAAAACATCGAAAGACACAACACAAGAAATAACTCATGTCCTATCTCAGAAGCTGTCGAATTGAAAGAAATCAACGGGCGTATTGCTAATTGCATTCGGCCGCCTCGGAAGGAGTTACTCTCGGCTCCTGATCTCCACAAAACTGGTGTCTTCTTTTAACGGAACCCGTTTTACTTTATCAACCATCCTTCGTCTCTCTTGCTAAAATTAATTCAATTACGCGGCAAAATCGTACTGAGTTTGGTCGGGGTTTTCGCCAAATTATTTTTCCTTCACGTTTTTTCTCAAGCAAGATTGGTATAAGGCCTATTGTAAAAATCGAAGAGTCAGATGCACTTTCTGATCCAAATTTCTGTTTAAAGCCAGAATACTCATTAACTTCCATCTCCATCCCATTTGGAAATCAAACTCAGCTCAAAGGCATCAGAAAAATGTACCAAATCCTATACAGCTTCTGTGAGTCTGATAATGAAATGCCTCACCGAGTCTCGTAATGTAACCCCAGTTTCAGTGATCGTTATACTTTCCGCTGCGGTATAGCATATTCTCCTATCAGTTTTTATGTGGTGGGAACTTGGATGAATGTCTGCGTTACGGATCTTGGCACCAGCTCTTATAGCTTCATACGAAGCCTTCGGGAGACGACAATCGATCATTAGTGCTAGGCCTTAACCTGGTGCATAACCACCTTTATTCAGATACATACAAAACCATAATATACATATAATAAAGATATGATAGATACAAGATTTGATGATTTTTAATTTTGAATAATCAGTCGCTTTGACAATAAAGACTCGTCTTGGTTTGTTTAGACACTCAGGGGGTCTAACAGTTTCTATATTATTTTATACATAGTGACAAGAGGTACAATGTAACATACAATGACATAAACAAATCTAAACTTAGATAAACTAGCTAAAATGATTTAATACATTATGCGGGTTATTTATGATTGGGTTTACGGACAGTAGGTCTACAAGGTGAAGGGCTACAAAAAAAAGGGCTACCTCTTTTGGTCTACAGTCAAAATGTCTACCTGAAAATGCCTATTAAAATAATGTCCATAGTAAAATATGTCTGCGGTATTAAAATGTCTTTGGTTTGACTGCCTACTCCAAAAATGTCGAAGTACGTATTTATGTCGTCTAATAAGAATCTCATTTGAAAGTGTATCCCCAAAGACAGGACGAGGCTGTGGATGCTACAGAAGTTGATGCGTGAAAATTGTGAGTCACATTGCGCGAATAATTGATCCTGTAAATATCAACATGTATATTTTATATATATTTTATTTATTTTTTTATTTTATAAATATATTTTACATATTTTTAGTGGCCAACATAAATATTTTGACATTTTCTAAGTGGGCAAACAAATCGTAGACCTTTTAATAGCGTAGACATATTTAACTGTGGACATACTTTTAGTAGGCACTTTAATGTAGTCGTTTTGACTGTAGACTGAAAAAGGTAGCCCTTCGTTTTGTAGCCCTTTTCTCTGTAGACGTACTGTCTGCATACCTATGATTGGGCCTTTTTTCTCATCGGTAAGAGATTTTCTTGCCTCAGTGCCCCTCTTAGGTGGCGAATCGGACAAATCCCCTCACTAGCCGAGCAATATTTCTTTTTCCAGCAATGTACAATCTGGTCGAAGCTGCACACAAAAGTTCCTCCGCCGTAGAATTTTCTAGGAGGGAAGAAATTCGTCTGCTTTTAGAGCATGTTGAAAGATCGCCGAACTCTTTCGAGGGGCGACCACCTGTTTTCAGCTTTGAGGGCCCAGCACAGTGTAAGTTGATGGGGGGTTCAGGGAGAATGAACGTTACAATTACATTCAGCCATTCTTTCTCTGCTTCTTTAGTTTTTCTAGCTTGCAATAGTTTTTCAGTCGCTTTTTTTGGAAAACCATACACATACATTTTCAACTTTTGTTGATTTTTAACGATTTCTTCCTCCGATATTAAGTCCCAGTTTTTCCCTAGCTTGTCTTGCACAAATTAGAGGACTTTATCCTTCTTCAAAAGGTAGAGAGATTCATCTTGCCTCGTCAATTCCACGCTGCACCAGGTGTCAGAAAGATTATGTCGAGGAACAGACAAAATCTCCGTAAGAACAGTGAAAAATAAAGTGTTGAAAATAAAACTAGAATCGGGATATTTTTCTTAAACAATTACATCCTAAATTGCACTTCATTCGATGCAAACATTTTGGTGTTTGTAATGTTGTAACAATTTTCAACACCGTGAAATTGGAATTTTTTGCGACCCTGGAATTTGTTCCAACCTGTCGTATTGGGTAGTGAAAGAAGAAAGCACGGATTAATTATTATTACTACTAGGAAAATGATAGTATTTCTTAGTGTTAAATTCGTTTCAATCATACAGGAAACGTGTTAAATATACGATGAAACTTTGTGTTCTATAGGAGGATCCTTCCCCCCTTTTGTGACAGCATCGATAATCGGAAATAAGAAAAAAAAAAAATATAAAAATTAAAAATATTGAGTTGGTTGGGAATTAAAACCCGATATCCAACCTACTTGTGATTGTGAAGCATGCTACCAACTGAGCCACAGATCGATCATATTCAGCACCCGGAAAAGCCTCATCATAAGGTTCACAAAACTCAGAGGACCAAGCACGCCGCCTAAACACGGAATATGCCTCTTAAGCTATATTATTCGATGCCGCGATTATTCTGACGCGAGTTTGAATAATCGCGCCAAACACATAGTGCGGCTGGCGTTAAAGGTATTTTAGTGCCTGAAAGACTTAAGAAATACTTCACGCATTGCGTCATACAGTGCGGTCGGCGTAAAACCCATATTAACGCCTACCAGACTACATGAATACGTCTCGCATTGCGAGAAACGCAGTGCAGTCGGTCAGTTGGCGTGAAATGCATACTAGCGTCAACAAGACTGGGACTGCGTGTCATCATTCTGCTCCTGTTTTTAACATTTTTAAAGGGGAAAATATGTATCCTCGTTGTAGATTTAGAAACTCGGATGATGTTAATTTTTTTATTTTTGGTTACATGAAAATACAATAGAACGAACGAAAATATCGCGTCAAAATTTTCGATACTCTAATTAGAGATCATTTAGGGTAAATTGCGGAAACTTCTCAGAATAACTGTGTGTAGCTTTTTCAGGACATTTATTGAAAATACAACATAAAAGTGGCGCATAACGTTGCAATCAGAAGCAAGTATACTCTAATATATAGACCTCTTAAAACCCACCCTCAAGTATAGACACCCTTGATATCAATAAAGGACGATATGAGGACTGCCACCGCAGTTTAATTATTTTCATCAAGTCACTTGGCAACGTTGTCCCGACAAATAAGTTCCAGAGCTTCTCGATGTGTGTATAAAGGAGTACCACGCGAGGACACGTGCTCGTTGAAAGAGACGATCGAAAGTTACACGCAGTAGATAAGGAGCAGTGGCGTGGCGTGAATGATCGATTATCGATTATTCCCCTTTTAAAGCTGTGGTAAAGAATCGATTTGTTGCGAACACCTTGTATATCGATCCTTTTTCGTATGTTTAAAGGGCAGATCAATCGATTTATCGCAAAGCGCGCCACGTACCTGATAAGAGGAGCTAACTTATGCCACCCGCTCTCACGAAAGTTCAATTTGGGTTAGCCCGGTAAGCTGGGTGATCGCCGATAGTGTTGGAGCTTCTGTACCAAGTCACGTCTATAGCGACTGTCTTCAACTCGAACTCGTTCGCCAAATTATTATGTTAATTTATCCTGCGATTCACGCCTGCCTCAGATTTCCAACTCACTGAGAGGTACCTCCAGTTCTTGTTTCTAACAACCAGAAACACGTGCTATCCATTTGTATGTGTCGAATCCGCATCATCAATGAGTGCATGCTAAAGCAAAAAATACATTCTAAATAAATACTAACGCTAAATTTAAAATGGGTAGCTGCGCTCATTTTTCTTAATATTTCGTGGGAGCTCAATTGAAACAAACATTTCGGAATTTATCAGATTTTTAAAACCCTAAGTCTTAAAGAAACCCCGTTTTGAAACTACGAAAAATGTGACACATTTAAAACGATATTTTTGTCGGGCGCTCATGATGTAGTTAGGTGGGAGAAACGACGTTGGCTGATTGGCTGGACTCAGCCGTTGGCGGTTGATAATTCCGGTGCCCTGCAAGTATTTTAGCCAGTAGGATTCCATGACCTTCGCTCTCTTCGTGTGTGATCCAGGATTTTCAGCGTAATGTTCAAGTGCTTACAACCGCACAAGCCTCTGGCGTTGGACGTGCCATCCCTAATTCCCCACATTGTTATATGCACGGCGCTCATTCTATAGCATATTACGCTTCCATCAGCTGAAAATAGGGTCCTACCCTCTCGTAAGCGGTGTGGAAGTGATTTTGACCGTTCTCCAGCATAATTAGCAGTATTGTCACATGCAGGGAATACCGAGAAAAGTAGGGGTAAATTGTCAAGTCACCTTTATTTTCGCTCCAGATCGGGTTTAACAATTAGAATAACAGATTTAGCGTGGGAACTATTCCAACTTGTGTCTTTTAAGTCATCTAGCATATTCAGAATTGTCAGGGAATTTTACCAAAATGTATAAGGGAAATGTCAAGCCATTTTTTTTCTAAATTCTGTAGAAACCCTGAAGTTGCCCAGGTGCATACTATTTTCTGTATTTCAAATTTTTACTCCTCTTTTTCTTAAAGGTCTATTGAGTACGCTTTTATCAATTGGTTCAGGCTTCCACGCAACGATTTATATCGCGCTTCCTATCAGCTAAAGACAGGGCACAGGTAACCTCTCGGCACAGGTTTGCAAATTATTTTTACCGTTCTCTGGCGTAATTTGCCCTGACACATACGCTACGCCTTCCTTCTTTCCGCGACTTGTTTATTTGTGCCCCTGCTTATCGTTGTCCGTTCGGTTGGGACGGGCGCTGCACAGTGCGGAGTTTCCATAAATGGTGTGGACAAAAATCAAAGGCACTGTAAAAATATATACTGATGCGGAACTCCAAAAAGCATTTACCCCACTGGACCATTTTTTAACGAATTTTGACTTTTCCAGCATTCGAGAGCTGGCACAATAATAACGAAGTGGCTTTGCTCTGAGTACACGTTATGAGGAATTTGCAATTTTGACTAATGATTCCTGTGTAAAAGTTCACGAGAAACACGATGGTGCCACTGGTTTTCTCTGAAATCAACTCCCAAGCTCAAAAAAAGCTCTCAAGTTGAGGCCAAAATGGAGGGGATATCCCACGCTACCCTGAGAGTCCACCTCTTCATCAAGACAAACTTTCTATGCCAAGATAGGGATCAAGTACATTGACAGGGCTGCCACTCTATTTGGGGACTCCAAAACTGAAAACACGGCAACCCTGTCAATGTATTTGTTCCCTATCTTGGCATGGAGAGTTTGTTTTGATGTAGAGGTGGACTCTCAGGGTAGCGTGGGATATCCCCTCCATTTTGGCCTGAACTTGAGAGCTTTTTTTTGAGCTCGGGAGTCGATTTCAGAGAAAACCAGTGGCACCATCGTGTTTCTCGCGAACTTTTCATCGTGTTTCTCGCGAACTTTTACACAAGAATCAGCAGTCAAATCGCTAATTTCTCACACATGCAACATATCCATTAGGAGCTGCGACTGAAAATGCTGAGTTTAACCTGAATTCAACACATTTTTAAGCACAAATATCACTGATAGTCATAAAAAGTTGCAAAAGTTCTTTTTCAGGATTGAAGTCGGGTGTCCGAAGAATAGAAAATATTAACCACCCAGTGGGATATCCCCAGTTATCGAGGTCTCATCTGAAGTTGACACTGTTTAAACACTGTGCATTCCTCATGGGGCAGTTCCTTTCCGAGCGAATGAACCTCCGCTTCAAACCCATATTTAATCGGGTTTTCGGAGGGGGGAGAACGAAGTATATCCTCGTGACTGATAATATTTGGAGAATTTGAAAGTCGTGTTTAGATTTTTATCCACGGGACTCCGCACTGTGCGCTGCCCGTTCACCGAAAATGGTACGGGGTCCTGTTCTGTTTGACCGCGCCCCCACCCCTTTTCCGCCCTTTCCTGTTACGCTTCAGGGCGTGACGTAATTTATGAACGATCCCCAAACTGCCTTTTCCCGCGGACGGTCACAATGGCCGCGCCGAGGGAAAACGCTGTATGAACCCTCAGGCGTTGCCGAATTTCCATTGACCAAACGCGAATTTCCTAGTACACTTATTACTATTTTCTTGCCAATTTTTCAGATAATTTTGTTCGCTATTTGACCAAAAGATTCTGAAAATTAGAAGGAAAAATATTTATAACTTTTTTCAGAAATTAACATTTTATCGAGGGAAATTTGGCAACTCTAGAATTTTCATACGGCGTTCTTCCTTAGCACGGCAGAATGGCCGCACTGCGAGAATTAAAGCGAATATTTGTTTATTCCGTGCTCTCCCGCCGTAACTCGAATGAGATTAATCGAAAAATGATAGTGTAATGGAAATTTTTGAATAAATGTCCCTTTTCCCCGATCGTTGGAAAATCGATCCATTTGAATTTTGATTGTCCTTAATTAATTTAACCGAAAGCTTTTTGCAAGAAGCCGGGTCACCGCCCCACTAGCGTCTTTAATCGCATTGCCAATCAGTGGTGAGACGTAAATGATCGATTATCGATATATTCCCATTTGAAGCTGTGGTAAATGATCGATGAATAAGATGTTCGTTGCGAACACCCTGTTCATTAATCCTTTGCTACAGGTTTAAATGACGGATCAATCGATACATTTTAAAAATATTTTTGAATTTTTAAAATATTCAATCAATACATCCTTAAAGTACGCCACGCCACTGATGTCAATCCATTGACGCATTAATTTAAGGACTTTTTATGAGCTCTCAGGTGGAGGCTGAACTGTACTCTGAGACCCTTGAAAGGGGAAAGAACAACATGACAGTTATTTTCGAGATACTTTCGATGAAAATCGAAGCCCGTGTTCTTTTCTACCACAAGAGCCGCAGAACGTGTGCACCAGGTGGATCAGCAAATCAGAGACGACTCGTTAAAGGAGAGGGTGCTTTCAGTGCGTGCTATTGCTATTCGGCCCATAATTCGAACTGCGTCTCTTGTTTTCTCTTTTGCCCCTCTACAGTCTTCATTTTCAATTATTCACCTCACCAATTATTCTATCATTTCATCGTTTAAATTACCCAGGAAAGTTTTTCCTTTGTAGTGAGAAAATTTGAGTAAATTTGATTTCAACGCTGCATGAATGTTGGCGTTGCCTCTCCCTCCAAAATATTGTTTTCATCATGGGCATCTGGGAGACGTTGGTGGGGCGTGAGAAAACAGCATGATGCTGCGACGTACAAGCTACGGTTACACGCGTGTGCATTCCTACATTGTGTGATGTCTCGGAATTAAGGCAAGTGGAAATGCTCAAGTAAACGAGCTAATGAGCTTTCCGAGCTCTGTTGCGAGTGTATTTATAATTTAAACGCGCCGAAACCTCTCAACCAACATCGTCCCTCCCTCCGCCTAATTTCGCCACTGTTTACCTGCGTATGTCCTCGGTGCTCGTGCTTATGAGGATGTAGCATTCCTCCTTTATCACCGTTCTATGAGGATGTAGCGTTCCTCCTTCTTTATCACCGTTCTTGAGAACGTGTATGGATGAGGGTCCAATCTGCCCTTCAGCAAGTATTGAAAGAAAGTACGAAAGAATAATAGAATCGATTTTTGCATACGAATGAAAGTTCAGCGTCACGTTTGAAAATCGTCAGCCTCAGTATTTTTCCGTTCAGTTTTTCATAAAGGTTCTGATCTATATCCTACCATTATTGATACCGAACATGTATGCTCTTTCCTTCTCTAACATACTGAAAGAGGAGAGAATTTAAATTTAGCTTCCATGGAGGACTTTAGCGGTTATTATTTGTGTGCGGAAGACCATTTGGACGTATTTCTATCTATCAAACGGACCTAAGCGCCATATAGTGAGGAAGGTACAGGGGGGCTTGGATTGGCGGCGAAATCAGGCGTCCGGCTTATTCCGTCCTATACTCGCAATGCTTTTCCATGTCGCTTAGGTCCGTTTGAAAGAACGCGCTATCCGGGATTCTAAATTCCTCAAAAGGAAATCAAATTGGCGCTTAGTTCCGTTTGATAGAAATACGTCCATTTATTCTAACAGGATGTAGTCAGGATTCACGCAAAATATCTAGAACTGGAAGAAACCTATTCGTAACCAATACTCCATAGTTTAAAACTCACATAGTGCGGAAGATGTGCGTTTACGTGCTTTTGGAGATTCCTAAGGGTGCAAACATGGCAATCCGTTCGAACGCATCATGCGGTTATAGATCTTTCATTTGTGAGTTTAAAACACACAAAGCGCTGAATATGTGTATTTGCGTGCTTTTGAAGATCCCTGGGGTTGCTAACATGACTATTCGGTCAAACACATCATGCAAATCGAGATCTAACACTTGTGAGTTTAAATCACACGAAGCGCGGAACATGTGCGTTCACGTGCTATTAGAAATTCATTAGCGTAAAACACGGCTGTTCGTTCGAACGCATCATGTGAATCGAGATCTTTCACTTGTGAGTTTAGCATTCACAAAGCGCGGATGATGTGCGTTTACGTGCTTTTCGAAGTTCATAGAGGTGCAAACACGGCTATTTTGTCGAACGCATTATGCAAATCGAGATCTTTCACGTTTGAGTTTAAAGCCAACGAAACGCGTAAGATGTGTGCTTACGTGCTTTTAGATCCGTGGGGTTGCAAACATAGCTATTCGGTCAAACGTATCATGCAAATCGAGATCTATCGCTTGTGAGTTTAAAACACACAAAGCGCTGAATATGTATACTTGCGCGCTTTTGGAGATTCTAAAGGGTACAAACACGGCTATTCGGTCTAACGAATCATGGAAATCGAGATCTATCGCTTGTGAGTTTAAAACACACAAAGCGCTGAATATGTGTACTTAGGCGCTTTTGAAGATGCCTAGGGGTGCAAACACGACTATTCGGTCGACCGCATTATGCGAATCGAGGTCACTTGTGTGAGTTTAAAACTCAAAAAGCGCGGAAGATGTTACCTTACGTGTATCTGGAGATCCCTGGGGTTGCAAACATGGCTATTCGGTCAAACACATTATGCAAATCGAGATCTATCGCTTGTGAGTTTAAAACACACAAAGCGCTGAATATGTGTATTTAGGCGCTTTTGAAGATGCCTAGGGGTGCAAACACGACTATTCGGTCGACCGCATTATGCGAATCGAGATCACTTGTGAGTTTAAAACTCACAAAGCGCGGAAGATGTTAGCTTACGTGTATTTGGAGATCCCTGGGGTTGCAAACATGGCTATTCGGTCAAACACATTATGCAAATCGAGATCTATCACTTGTGAGTTTAAAACACACAAAGCGCGGAACACGTGCGTTTACGTGCTGTTGGAGATTCCTTGGGGTAAAACACGGCTATTCGTTCGAACGCATCATGCGAATCAAGACCTTTCACTTGCGCAGTTAATACAGTAGATGTAGTTTTATGCAGAATCCCCGATTTATCAAAATTTTATTCAAAAGAATATCTTGGAAATAATAGTGGTTTAGTCATTCAACATTTTGATGGTTGCTGTGGTAACCCTTTTTTTACGCTCTGGAATTTGTAATGAATTTTAAATCCAAATTCAAACCACAGTAATCAAATTTTAATCACCAGCGCGCTTAAGTAATTGTAGTTCTATGAATGATACGTAGATAGAAAAGTATTTTAAATATTTTTCAATCCCAATACACAATTTTAACTAAAATTTAACCGAAGGTATGACGTCGCCGGAATTGCAAAGGATTCTCAATAGCGTTACCCTTTTGCTGCTTTCAGAGTCTCATCCCACCGCTGTTTTGCTGTCTTTGTAAGACACCGACAAAAGAAACTTTATAGTTTATCTCTTGTTGAAATGCAGCCCCTAGCCGTGAAAAGTGATTCTCAATTTCGCGATATTCCAACCTTCGTTCCCTTCAGCTATTAACTTCTGAGCAGGCAAGCACCTTCAGCATGCTCATGAATTCATGGATTGCTGCTTCATTTTAAGCCGTCTTGAAGGGAACTTTCTAATACTCTCCTGAACTTAGTGACTCGACATAGTTTGTCGCCTTTTAAGCCTTGTCGATTCGATTCTTTAAATCCGCCTTTAAGATATCACTAGGAAAATGTTAAAATATGGGTGGGGGTGTGTAAGAGATTAAATAATTAATGGGAGCTCTCGGCAAGGTTGCTGTGCTCGCAGTGCGAGAGAGTTTCCTCAGCGTTGACAAAGGTTTCAGCATGATGGCGCGTTGTCATGCTGAAACCACATTTGCGCTGTAACTTGGAGAGACATTTTCTGGGAGATCCAAAAGCTTTGAATGGAGGGGGGGACGTATCCTTCGGCATTCAATGTCCCACGAATAAAATATGGGTGGATGTTTCTGTTGTGTACGATCATTTTTAAATAAAATTATAAAAATATAAAGTACCGAAAGTGTTCCCTCTTCCGAGTGTAAAAAAGAAAGTAGTAGTAAAATAATTTTATTTTAAAGCGGTGCTTTAGCATCTAGGGCCATTTACACCTGTAAAGAGGGCAGTAACAGTAATAAATTTACATGGGAATATCAGTAAAAATACAAAAGGGTTGAGGGGAAAGGTTAAATTTTGAGATTAGTGGAGCGCATAAATTCAAAAAGTTTTACAGGATGAGTATTCAGAAGTAAATTTATAAGAGAGGGTAAGGGGTAGGGAAAAAAACGTTTTCGGATATCTTTATAAAGTGGGCAACGCAAAAGAACGTGATCTACCGTTAAGGGGGAATTTGGACAAGAAGTGCAAGCAGGACGGTTTGATTGGGTCATCAAATTGCTATGGGAAAAATTTGTTTGACCAAAGAAAGAAAGAAAGGAAAAAAAAATGTTAAAGATATGGAAAGTTGAACAAAGCTGAGCGGCCGTATGAGAGGCGCTCATAGGAGACCATACTTGAAAATAATGCCTTCAAATTGCACCTGGATCTCTCAATCCAAACTGATAAGACCATTCCGCATTATTCCATCTCATAAGTTCAATTGAAATGGTTAATAAGGTTTGATCTGAACAACATCATTTTATTTGTAAATTTGAATGAGAACCAAGGTGTTGTATTGAATATTTATTAATTACTGAGGCACCTCTCGGCTTACGCCATCTTCGGAGTACATATTCATCTGAACATAAATATATCACAGTTACTTTACACTAGTTGGCACAAGCTTAAAAATATATATACATCGTGGAAATCATAAGATAAGTCTAAATTACGAGAAAGTCAAATATTCCAGAGCGTCACTCCTGGGAGTTTGGGAAATGGTTGTTGGCGATTTCTTCGAATTACTTACTAAGGATTTTTCTTTTTCTATGAATGGGGTTATTTCAATGGATAAAGATCCAATTTCACATAAAATTACCCTCCTCGCAGGCGAGACTACCCGACTTTTTTCGGCTTTTCTGAAACCACCGGCAATATAGAATCGGTTCTGTCAGACGGATGTAAGTCCTAGAAGTGTGACCCTTTCTGAATTGCAGGATATCTAGTGCCTAATCCAAGGTCTTCGTCAATTGAAATAAGCGCAATTTTTTTCAACTCATATTTCCTTCAACGCGCTCTTCAGGTACTTTATGTCCCGTTTTCTTGAAAGCGCTAGTGAATTTTGGTATTGAAGGAATGGGTGAGGAATTGAAGAGCATGGCTGTGAAAGTTTCGTTGTGGCGCAGATCTAGGGGCCTCACAAGTAATTTAGTTGTGAATCTTTCCCACAAACCTGTTGGAGGTTTCTGCAGCATATACATGGTTTTTAATTTCTACGGTAAAAAATCCTATGAGTTGTCAATTTCTCCCACAAATGTGTGGCGGAAATCCAAAACTGTCGGACTCAGATGAAATACTGTCTAGTGACGCCACATTTTGTGATACAATCTCGGGCATTTCCCTGGGGCTCTCGTATGGAACCAGACTATGTGGCTGGGTCGATCTGGAAATTTGATTATAAACAGGCGTCGATTCGTCCCAAAATCGAGCAGTCAAACTTTCTCAACGGCAGTGGGGCGCGAACGACAGGGCTATTTGTGTGACGAATCAGACGTGGGAGCCGAAACTGTCAGTACTTCGAAAGTTGTTCATGCGGAAGTTCCTATTCGAACTTCTTGTTTTCGGCCTTACTTACGATTTGTAATTGGACTAAATGAAACCAATCTAGTGTAGAGAGGACCATAAATTGGAATCTCGTATCTCCTAGATTATATAGTGATAGTTCTTTAAGAGTTTAAGGTACGGCAATTAAGATACGGAATCGTACGCGGCGGACGACCCGAGCCCGAGCGAGCGAGGCGTCGCGTAAGATTCCGCTCCGTCGTGCCCGGCAACTAAGCAGCGGAATCGCCCTCAAAATTCCGCCGCGTCCGTCGGCAGTCTCGTCATCAGTATATCCGACGATGACGCGGGAGTGCAGGTTTATTGTGACAGTGTGCCTTGCTACAATGAACAGGGATACTTTTGGTGAGCTTCTTTGAGCCAGGATTTTCTTGGACCAAGTTAATTAGCAGCTCCTCTTCATCCCTGGAGAATATTACCTTCGCCATGTTTCTTATTAGCAATTCAAAACAAATGTCACACTGCAGTGATGCTCTCACTCGAGCGGTACGACTCGCCTTAAAGGCGGACAAAGAATGGTGGTCGCATTTCGTACCATCTGGGCGTCACACGGTATTGGGTACTTCGGGTACATGGGCCGGCCTAGGCCGGGGGAACCGGCTCAACCTCGGATCGCACGGCATAACCCGTACTCTCCTGACGTCACAACGCTTCAAGATGGCAGCCAAAATCGAAATGCGACCACCATTCTTAATCCGCCTTGACTCGCACTGGCACCTGTACAGTCTCTACGCATGCGTACACGTGCGTATGTCTGGACTTGCACAGTCTGGTGTTGCCACCGCGATCCGCATATCGCCACGTAGACCAAGATTTATTCATATAGGTTAGTCATTTCCGAAACCGAAATGAGAATCTTCTGCGCATGACGTCAGCAATGACCGTCGCAAAAACCAGAAAAGTCGGAAAGAATGCTTTTCTTATGGGAGAGAACAAATTTTTCTTAATGAATCATTTAAATTTATTACTTTTAATTCGTTTGAAACTTTCTGAGTGCCAAAAGGAACGTTTAGACATTAGCGTTCAGAGTTTCAATTCAGCTGAATTTGCGTTTTTATATTTTCAAATGATTTTTGAAGTCAGCGATCGTAACAAGCCATCCAGTGGTATAGATTCGCGTGTAAAAATGGCTGATGCAGAGTAAACTGTAAAAATGAAAGAACATAAATTCGGCAAAATCGAAACCCTGAATGCTAATGTCTAAACGTTCCTTTCGACACTCAGGAAGTTTCAAAGGATTTAAAAGTAAGAAATTTAAATGATTATGGACCTCCACCTGTGGACTTATCTCACCAAATAAAAACCGATATTCACTGGGAAAGTTGCGAATAATTTTCTTCAAATTTTTCGGAAATTTTTTTTGCAATTTAATCTAAAATATCTGAACATTTCAATGAATAACACGCACAACTTTTCTCAAATATACATGTTTCATCCGGGGAAATTTGGCAACTCCCGAATGTACATACGGCGCTCTTCCTCTGAACGGCGGTAGAGCGGAGTTAAGAAGTGCCGGTACTCCGATAGGATTTCCTATTGACCGGGAAGGAGGTCGTAAGTGTGGAATTATCAAACGCTCGGACTCGTGTGAGGTCGCGAATAAGGTTTTTGAAATCCAAATTCACCTTTGCAATTCTGAAAATAAAAAGGATGAAACTTACGAGGAGTGTCTGATTGACAACCTCAACTCAGAAACACAAAAAATTCATAAAGTTTGAATTTTTTTTTTTTTTTTTGATAAAATATGCTAGTTTCCTTATGACTAAAATTATGTCATTCTGGAGATTAATCAAGAGCTAGCTGTGGAGGGCGCCCGAAAGAAGGACACGCAAGCATTGATCGAAATCGGAAGAACTTAACCCAGGTTCCCAGTCAATTTCGTATTTATATCGGATGAACCACTATTTTTGTGTCCCTCCCTTCTCCCTTTGTTTCACCAAACGAGGATCAGTATCGCAACCATTGCGTTTCATAGCCTCTTTACTGTCGTGGGTATAACCTGTTGAATTGTTCTTTTTGCAGATGTGCGGTCGTCGAACACGAACCTGGTCTCGACGAGAACTCAGCAAAGTATAACGAAAATGCTTTTGCTCATCTCTACCGTTTTTGTCTTGCTCAATTTACCCAGGTAATTACTGTTACTATCAACGATTACCTCTCTGATAAATCTGTGCACGCCTGTGTTTTATTTTCATATTATTTATCTGAGAATGGTGAATACCGTCCGACGGAAACGCACTCCGGTGACGGCGTTTAAGTTGCCGTTCTTTGAATCTTTCTTTTCGGCAGTGGCCTTGGCTGCTCGGAGCGATTTGGGATGTATCGATTGAGCTACCATTAAACCTATAGAAAAGGATCGATGAAGGGATCGAACGAGGGTGTTCGCAACAAACACCTTAATAATCGATTATTAACCACAGTTTTAGATGGGGAAATATCGAACATTCACGTCTCGCTACTGCAGTTGTCGGATATGATGCTGCAAAAATGATGCCCGTCGTACATTAACCTCGCCAACGAAGTTGACCCAAAACTGCACAGTCCGAAATTTTTCACTTGAAATTGCACCAAAACCGCACGCATGAAAAGACGAAAAAAGAAGTAGAATTTAAGTGACTTCATACGCATATTTTGACGAGTTGGCAACGCAGCCCCACAACCCGCAGGAAATGCAGCACGCCATTGGGTTGCATCGAGTTATACGCACGTTGAAGTATGAATTTAATTTTTTCTTTTAATGATTTATGACAAAAGGGTAACATGTATGGCAACTAAAAATAACATCAAGATTAAGCATGTAAAACGAATGAAGACCTAACTCCTGGGATTCCAAGCAAGTCGTCTGTTGACCTCTTAATTGCAGCATCTGAGTCTCCTTCGAGGCCTGCATTTCCACGTTGGACGATTCCACAATAGATTGCGTCAGCAGGAGTCCATTCTTTAAACACTGCGATAACTTTTACATTGTCTGCGTCATCAGCAACTTCAGCTACGTTGAATGCTGTTCTTGCCGAGAGCATCCACCATCCTGTGCCAGTGGGGACTGATAAGATATATCCAGGACGTATCAGCTCTCTGACAACTGCCGCTTCGATGAGGTTCGTAAACTGTTGGAGTTGTTGGTGCGTTCCAAACGATATCACTCGGTTCTCGTGAGCTTTTGGGTCTGCCTCTGGTGCTGGACAATATCTTAGGCAGCCACCTTGGACTATGAGAAGACCGATTCCGTTTATTATATCGGCAAGCCAAAGCAGCGCGAATTCTCTTGGGATTCCGACGCGTGTCGCGGGGCGTCTTCCTGAAACCATAGAATACACTTGGTCAATCCTAGACTTCATTAGATAATAGCAAATTTTCGAAAAGTTTGCAGCGGTGATAATATTGCCGATGGCAATGCGGGTGTCAGGGTAAATAGCATTGACCATTGTTTCATGCATTCCTTGGTCCGCGTACTTATTCACGTCGGAATTTGGTGTTCCTTCGGGAAGAACGTGGACGTTCTAAGTTCCTGCAGACCAGCCGTTTCACTGACATACATATAGCGAAGAGCTGAGTCTAATGGTGCAAGAATTCATGGCAATTGCCGTCAAAATAACATTCAAGTTACATTTATACCGGCGATTATTGAGGTTTATCATTATTCAGAGTTCTCTCAAGCCAGCGGGCAGCATCACCAGTTTAAGTTATGTCTTCGAGTTAATTGGATACATTTCATTTTATACTTTATTTTGTCCTTCAAATTTCCCTCCCTCAGAGTATATATCTTTATTTGTATGAATACATTCTTTATATATTCTCCAGTACTTGCCAATACTTTGGCGTTCCTTGCGCTGATGCCTTTTGCAACACAAAATGCCTTCTAAAAAGTTTCGGTACTCTCGTTCTTCCAGACTAAGATCAGTCGATATCGATTCGATATACCACTTGACTTGAGTCTAGCCGCGGTTTTTTTTTGTAACCCCCCTCCCCCCCCTTCTAAAAACTTAATATTCCAGGTTTCCATCTTCAACTGCTCCTGGATTGTGAAATAGTGCTGCTGGAGTTTCCCAACAAAGGAAACTGTCGGCAAAACGATCAAGGAACATCCAATATGTAATCCAATTCATTCATCACATAAATACTCCTCCTCACTGCGAAACTGGTGTGCATTTCAATTCATTTTACGACAGACTCAAGCTTCAGTTTTGATTTCCGATTTGTTTAACCTTTTAAGTGCAGCTCAGTTATGCGGTGGCGGAGCGTGAATGATTGACTATCGATATTTCCCCATTTGAAGCTGTAGTAAAGAATCGATAATTAAGACGTTCGTTGCAAGCACCCTGTTTATCGATCCTTTTCCATAGGTTCGAATGGCAGATCAATCGATATCTCGTGAAGCACGCCACGCCACTGCACCCATGCAACTACGCCCGCACCGCATCGCCATTCTCACGTACCGAGTGAGCATAGTCACCCGATGGAGCGACGCACAGTGGATCGAGTAAATTCGAGGAGTCGGACATGAAATTTTTGACTAAAGTTGCAAATTTTGATGTTTATTTCGTCACATTTTAAATTTTAAGGGGTGCTACCGGTAGACAATTGCACGAGGAAACGAATGAGACCGCTTTCAGAACCTCAAACAGGGTGTCCAGCATCAGGATTTTCCCGGTTTTACTGATTCTATCAGGATTTGAGGAAAAATTGGTCGTAAAATCGGGATTTCAGAAAAGTCGGCCGTCCGCTTATTTTCCGTTAATTATCGGCTATCCGTCCGTTAATTTTTCTCCGATAAATAACAAGATATGGTAAAATTATGAAATCAGGATGCAGCAGTAAAAAATTAGGACAGATCAGGATTTCATCAGGATTTCCCAAAATGGAAAAAAAAAACTAGACACCCTGTCAAAGTTTTGTTTAAACGGGAGTTATAAGCGTTTAAAGTTTTCATATTTTGTCCGACCTCTCCTATTGACTGGCTCAATCCACTGTGTGTCGGTCGAATGGAAATCTGCAGGTTTTACACGAATACCCACGCGCATCTCTTAACGAGGCAACAGCACTAAAACCTATTGAATGAAATAATCCTTTCATCCCTCCGGTACTGCTCGGATCAACGGGTGACGGGGAAATTTTTAATTAGGGTCATCAGATTTTACCCCGGGCTCCAGATTCGCGACAGTTTCGTTAATCCCCGCAGATTTCTACCGTACTCTTGAACGAAGAAGAAAAACTCTCAGTAACCCTTTCTCCGATGCCATGCCGTTTAATCTAATCTCACTTGGGCGCCGTAAGCTTTAACACGTAAAGAAGTGTACGCATGCAGAGTGAACGTTACTCCTCCGCAAAGGTTCTGCCACTAATTTTCGCTATTCGGGGCTAAAATCATCAATTGAAATGAGCCTTTTTTTTAACCAGGAGTAATGAAGGTCGACATCTATTGAGTTTGAGATGCAATTTTAATCCCGGGCAGTTTCAATCGATTAGTACAATTCGTCGCTTCTCTGACGTTAGGGCGTATCTCGATTTCTGGATGAGCCCCAGACAGCATGGGTTTATATGTAAATTAGGGCTCACGCGGAAATTAAGATCCATACGTCAGAAGAGCGACGAATTAAGCCGTCGCCTACATTGTTTTTGCAGCCCGGGGACTATAGTTCATGCATCAAAGCTGTAAAAATCGACGTGTTTTATCTCAGGATCAGAGTTTCGAATGACACACACTGAGAAAAAAAAGTAGCTTGGATCAAGCATGATAATTCTTGAATTTGCCGCCAAGAATTTTTTTTATCTTGCTTTAAGCTGACTTTTTCTTGATTCAAGAAAAATAATGCTTGGGTCAAGCAAAAAAGTAGCTTATATTAACCAGCAAAATTCTTGATTTAAGAAGAAATACTTCTTGGCGGCAAATTTAAGATTCTTTTTTTTTTCAGTGCAGGGTTCCGGGTTCCCACAGTCAGGGAACACCGGGAAATATCAGGGTAAAATTCTCAAGTCACCCGTACTTATTTCAGTAACGAGGCGTGGATGATCGATTTGCCGCTCATTACGCTGATGAGGTTGCTTTGCTTCCATTTTGGATTTTCATTTCCGTCGTGTGGAAAAGGATGCCGTCGAGTGGCTGTAAGGACACTTCGTACCCCGTCTCCGTTCTCGTTGCTGATTAGCCCTTGGGTTAGGGGTTGCCTAATTCGGAGTCACGGCCCCGAGAACCTGTCGTATGGTGAGGTCTCTGCTGCGGGCCGATTATTGAAATTTAAACCAGCCCGATAAGACATCGAATGGACCACTAGACAAGGTACGCATTTAAGCAATCTGATACATGTTTCTTAGCCAGAATTTCATGTAAAACACGGTTAGCGCATTGAATATTACTGGAAGTAACTGCTAATGAAGATATCAACGTTTTTATCTCACATTGGTTTCGAGGAATTTGAACTGCCCGCTCCCAAGAAACTCAAAGCTCTACGTGAGTCAAATCGCGCACTACAACGGTTTCAGCAAGCTTCTCAATCGAGCATCAATCGAGCAATGTTCATTTTCCACCATGTGTTGTTCAAACTATAAGCAATTTGCTATAGCTGAGCCAAAGCATCAAAATTCAGGTTGATAGGTTTTTAAATCGCAGATAATGTCATGATAACGTTTAGCGCGGGATGTGAATCACGTAGAGCACAGAGTTTTCATGAGCGGGTGGTTTGAATTCACGAATCAGGAATCGTTAAATATCTTTGTGTAATGTTACTTGGATGGGGCCTCTGTAGGGTGCCCTTGCTCCAAGACGAAGGGGAAGAGGATGAAAACACGAAACACAAAAATATAAGGGTGAACTCTGTACTTCAACGTGAGAAAAGTGGAATAGCCAGCCGAGGCCTGGCCTCCAAGAGGTACAATCGAACTCTATGCGCTGCTGAACTGTAACTCTAAAACTAGACTAGTGTCCTGAAGAAATGATGAAGAGAAAAGTCCTGATGGTTGAGGGTGACAAAGCCGGACTCCGCGCAGGGTGATTAGATAGAAAGAGCAGAGTCCGGTGATATGACGTAAGAAGAGAAAGCATGCGAATAGGTGGAATGTCCTGAGACCGGATATGAGGTATAAATGTAAGAGTGTAAGTGATGATGGAAGATAGGTATAGATAGATATAGGTATAGATAGATATAGGTATAGATAGATATAGGTATAGATAGATATAGGTATAGATAGGTATAGGTATAGATAGATATAGGCATGTTGGGGCACACAACATTTGTAAGGAGTTGATTTCGGTAATTTCTGCTGTGCGTATCGTGTTTTAAGTGAAATTTTGGTTGAGAAAGATGTATCAGAATACTAAAATTCGTACCTTGTCTAGTGGTCCATTGCGATATATTGCATGGTTAAGATAGGGCTATGTCTTGTCGTGTCGGGCTGACATAGTTTCAATAATCGCCCCGCTGTCTGGAACGAAGTAATCCTGTTCATAACACCTCATTTCATTAACATCCACGGTCACTAAAATGGGGTTCAAATGAAAGACGCTGACCGTATCGCCAAAATGGGGGTCATCCGATTCCGCCCTCTGACTATGCCCCGAGTCCGATTCTGTCCCGGCCTATGTTTTGAATGATGTGAGTAGGGGAGGAGACGTTTTGGGTGAGGTCTCCCCAAAACCGGTCGTTCGGGGCGAGGTACCCACACTGGAAAAAAAAGAATCTTTAATTTGCCGCCAAGAAGTATTTCTTCTTAAATCAAGAATTTTTCTGGTTAATATAAGCTACTTTTTTGCTTAACTTTTAAGCCTTATTGTCTTGTATCAAGAAAAAGTTAGCTTAAAGCAAGATAAAAAAAATTCTTGGCGGCAAATTCAAGAATCATCATGCTTGATCCAAGCTACTTTTTTTTTCCAGTGCAACGTTATTGGGACTTATGGGCGAGGTTATAATAAAGGGCTGTTTAGGACGAACAGAGTAACCTAGGAATAAATGAATTGCATTTTGCAAAAAGGAACCAAGAGCATTCCAATGTCACTAAGATTCTGCACATTTTTTCGCCTTGCCAAAAAAAACTTGTCATCCAAACAAGTTATATCTTCACTCCCAATAAACTCTAACAAAAAGCCTCAATTTCACCTTTGTAAATTTTATTTTTTTGCATGGTTTCAGTAATTTTTTTGCGAAGAATGTAAGCTGCACAATCCTAACAACATCGGAATGCTCTGTGTTCCTTTTTGTAAAATTTAATCCAAATATTGAATGAAAAAGCGGCACTGTTCTCGTTGGACTTCATCAGGTTTTGAGAACACGTGACGGCAAATGTTGTTTAGGTTGATTAAGATGAATTTTAGGGTTTGGTTGACTCGATCTCAGAACATCCATGTAAACGCAGTCGAAATCGTCAAAGAGTTAAAATTTCATGCATCTTGCATCCTGACGCACGCACTCTAATTGCTGCGACCGGTAGACCTTTGACAATTATCGATTCAACAATCGCATCGAGTTGAGCTTCTACTCATAACGAGGGCAGCGGAAACCTTGCAACTAACACCGTGATTGGAGCAAGGTGCCAAACCACGGGAAGCTTTCGCTGACCGCACTGGAACACCGCTGCTAACTCTCGAGGAAATGACAATATTTACCTCTCGCGCGGTTCGTTTCTAGTCCTCACGACATGCGAAGCGTTGCAACGACGAAGCGATCACAGCATCTCCTCGCAAAACACGCTCAAAGTGTTATTTGTCCCTGTTTATGGTTGTGTTTGTCTCTGCCAGATTTAAGAGGACGATACTCTAATTGCCGCGATGGTCGCATATTAGTTGGGTGGAATGTGGCGGCAAAGCTGTGGGTTGGATATGCTAGTTGCTGACGTTTTGCCCGACTTCCTCTCCGGGAATGCAGCCAAAACGGAAAGGAGTCGCCGTCGGACGGAAATGGCAAATAACAAATTGACCCCCTGTAAAGTTCAGGAGCTTTGCGAGGTTCGCTCTGTTTGCTTTCCGGATTTTTGCGACCCATTTGTTTTTTGTTGTGTATTTATTCATAAATGTATGTATCCATTTTTGGTTTCGTGTTAGGTATATACAATGCTGAAATTCTGAAACCCAGAAACTATTAATAGTGAGCTGTTCCAAAATGGCGACATGGAAATGGTCGGGACATCAAAACTAATCTATTTTGAGGTGCTGCATCTAAGCATCAAACTTTGAAGTAGACATTTTTGGGACGCAACTCTTTTCGGCACAGCGACGTAAAAATTGGCGGGTTAAAATAAGTCTTTTCGGCACATGCATTTGGCATAGACCGTTAGAAAATTACCGATTTCGACACAAACATAAATTTTGAAAGTTTATCCGTTTTAGGATTTTGGCACGGGAGGTAAGTTTTTGCTTCCCTCTCGGTACATTGCTTTCCTGAGAAGAGGCAGATCTTCAATCCATTGTTGCCGTGCCTTAAATCTTTCGAGGTACTTGAACTTTCCTCAACTTTCAAAAATTACGGTGTGCCGAATTGTACCATTGTATTCACCCTTTTTGGCACATTGTGCCGGTTGACGGTGTGCCGAAATGCCCCATTATTTTTTTGCCAAAATTGGACGCGCCATTTTTTGTGCGTCTGATATTCATTTATTCACCGATTTCTAGAGAATTAATTTTTATTTCTACACGCGTAGCAGCGGCAGTACAACAATCTTAGGGGAGAGCCCCTAACATATTTTTTCCGTCAGGTGAGTCGGAACTTTAAGAATTCATGCCGACTTCTGACTATCGCGTGGAAGTATGACAAAAGGAGTAGGTTTCCGTTTCAGTTTCAGTTTCGAGCGGATAATGACAGAGCTTTCGCGGTGTCTTTGCTTCTTCTGCATACATTCCGCTCATCCGAATGTTGCATCCCCCAAGTACAATACCTAATAGGATAGAACATTAGTCGAATGTGAAATTGAACTCGTAACAGGTGGTAACGACATGCGGTGCACCCAACATGCAGCCTCTGAATAATGGACTCCGCTCAATATGTACCGCACCCTACACAGCGGGTGCATCTAATCTAACACTGACGTCTCTCGATTGGCAGAGCACAGGTACAGGGGATATCAGAGGACGAAGTTCGGAAATAGATACATGTCATTGTTACCAATATTAAACGGTGTTGCCGAACAATATTTTGAAGTGTGAGTGGATTTAGAGCCCATGAAAGCTATGCTGGAAGCGTTTGATGTTAAATTATATGGTACATGAGACTTACCGTAATGTTGCTTGTACCACTCCTGGACTTTTTTTATTATGTCTGGCATTTCATGCCTGATTTTTAACACTTGTTCAATGAATTCTAACAAATCAGCGGGAGGGTTTGGGGAGTCTAGCGATGCGGTGAGTGACGTATCACGGTCATTACCATAGACTAGGTAAAATGGAGAGTAGCCCATTGAGGCTTGTGTATTTGAATTATAACCAAAAGTTACAAATGGCAAAATAACTGATCAAATTTTATTGGTTTCATCGGTATAATGTTTTAAAATTGTCATCATTGTGTGATTTTCGCGCCTTGAGATTGGGGTCGATAAGCTGTGCTGTGCTGTTTTGAGAATTTCAGTTGATCAGACATTTCTGATAAGAGTTCATCGTCAAAATGTGTACCTCTGTCGGTGGAAAATTTATTGAAAAAACCTCTCTGGGAAATAACATCGTTAGCTAGAAATTTGGCAACAGTAGCAGCATCAGCATCTCTCGTTGGACATGGGTCCAAAACCGAGCACGAAACCGTATCATGTTAATGGGCAACGAATTAATCCATTTTTGACCGTATTCACAGTATCCCCTGTGAAAGTACCAGATATTCTACGGCTAGAGATCGGGTCAATCATCCGCCAAGCGCCATCAGAATTCCAGAAATGTTGAAAAAATAAAACAAGACCTTATGACGCATAATAGCTTTTGACGCATTACAGATTGACTCGTGCCAATGTCTCCAAGAACTTAAGATCAAGAAGCGACCTTGCTGGACGCTAAAAAGTTAGGTAACCCCAATATCGCCCCACCCGTCGCTTGTCTCTGACGAAGTCCACTGACTCCTACCTTACCATTTCATTTATGGGTATATTTGATATCAAGTCTGGACTTCATTGTCCATTCTACCAAGTGACGAGGCGTGAATGATCGATTATCGATATTTTCCCATTTGAAGCTATGGTAAAGAATCGATTTAAGTGTTCGCTACGAACACCCTATGAATCGATCCTTTTTCATAGGTTTAAATGGCAGATTGATCGATAAATCGCAAAGTACGCCAGGCCTCTGATCCCATCGTCGGTACCTTCAGAGTCATCTGAATGAGTATCGCCTTTGCCTTGAATCGAATGATTTTTTTTTTTTTTTTTTTTTTTTTTTTTTTTTTAAGACCTTTATTTGTTTATTGGTTACTTATAAATGTTACAGAGGTTATGTAAAAAAACAGACAAAAAGAGAAAAGATTATACATAAGAAAAGAAGTACAATAGAGATTAAAAGTTGTGGCTATAAGAAATCAGGTGGTCTGTTGGGAAAAGGTCTCACCGGAACTGGTCTGGGTGGAGGGACGGCTGCTGCTTTGATTTCAATCTTAGGACTTTCTCGATATAAGAAGAGATGTGATTCCAGTTGTCTTGCGATGAAAGAAGAAGATCTTGAGTTGAGGCGAGAGTAAAAACAGCCCCTAGAGAATCGAATGATCGGACTATTTCTGAGATTTTCATTAATGCAATTTAAAATCTCCGAAGAGAGGTCTTTTACTCAGGGTGTTTTCACGGGGGTGGCAATTACGGTAGAAAGAATGTCCAGTTGCCTAGAATATTTTCAATTGATGCGAAATTAAGTTAGATTCCATCATAATTATGTTTGTACATAATTTTTCCATTGTACAAAAACCCCATGGCGTGGGCAGCCAAGGACTGGGTCTGAACATCACGTTCGCGGCTTTGGAAACGGGAGAAAGCTTAGTGAAATTTTCATTGTTGGATTTATTGAACGCTATGTCGTGTAATTAGTTTACTCGTTATTTTTGTTTGAAGTATTGCCAGTCTTGTCGTTGCGCTTTATTAATTAAATGATTGACCTTATATCTACGTAACTTAAATATTTTTTCCTTGGACCGTTGTGTCATGTATCCCAAATCTTTGGTATGTTGCGCGCAAGATATACAGTCAACTGAATATTCATTCTTCGGGTAAATGCAGTCCATAATCCTGTTAGGCACATTAAAAGAGTTTCAAAACCCCCCCTTAACGCGCTGTCCGCGTAGTTCGTAACACGCTTTCTCAAATTCCCCGCCCATGCAGGCAGTTTTTCTTGGTCCAGCAGTCGGTCTTGACCGGTTAGAGATCTAACCAAAATAATCAAATAATCTCTCGAGCAGTTTTAAACTCTCCTTGCGTTAAATTTCAATTGATTTAAAGCTTTTGTCCTTGCAAAATAAAGAAAGAAAAAGGGAACAAGCGCTGAAAAGCGATTGAATTCATACAATGCGGACAAAGTTTGTGGAACTGTTCGATTACTCAGGTTAATTTTTCTTACTCCTCCGCGTGTGCAAACCTGGTCGGCGGTGACTGAAAAATACTGCTCGCAGACGCGGGAAACTTGGAAAAGCGTGTTACGAACTACGCTGATTGCGCGCTATTAAGGAATGGATTTCTTCAGACTATTTTGATGTGCCCACCGTGATTTTCGTCCAATTTTACCCGCCCACACTGGAAAAAAAAAGTCGCTAGGATCTAGAGTCCAAACTCTTAATAACATTGATAAGAAAAATGATTCCTTCTTGAATCTGAGAGCCAAGTCTCTTGACTTAGGCGGATTTCCTTTTGATTCAAGCAAAAAGTCCGATTTTTCTTGTCAATGTTTTTAGGAGTCTGAACTTTAGATCCAAGCGACTTTTTTTCCAGTGCAGAGAATATTTATTTGGCTGTAGCTCTTGAGTGGAACAGACACATTTGTAATTTTTTGAGTTTAAATACATATCATAACCGACACACGGAACGAACACAATTAGGAAATAGAGCCAAGAAAAAGATGTGATTTCATGACGACGCGGAGATACAACTATTCGTGCTTGATGGATGTCCATGTTGCGTCTTTAAAATTGAAGGCGCGATGCCGCGAAGCGTGAACTGTCGATGGCAATACTCCGCTCCATGCTGACTAGAAGGTATCGCTCTGATTCTGGAGGGAAGTTAAAAAGCGAGGCCCGAATGCGTCTCTTCTATCTTCGGCTGTATTGACACTAGACTCCTCCTTTCTTTCAATTCAATGTGTGACTTTTTTTCCAGTATGTATTTGTTGACATATGCTCGTATTCACCGGCCAAATACAACCGGCCGGTGGGTGCGTGTTTTTAGCAAGTGTTGGGTCTATTTGACCCGGCTTTGACATCTGAGGTTTTAATGCCTCAAATTGGCTTTAAAATGAAAAGAAAATTTAGATTTACAAGTACTCTTACCTGCTTATACCTAATTTGATTTTTTTTTCTGCCGGAAAAAGTTGTGTCCATAATTATTGACTTTAAACAGCTCAGCGAAACTCCTCTCGACAAAGAGATAATGGAATGGTTGTAAATGATCTATTCCCATTCAATATGCTGAAGTGATGGCTAGTGTCATCTTTAATGTTCACCTCTCATCTTTTGTCAGGGATTTTTTTCACAGGAGCTTATCAGCTATTTTGTAAAAACATAAAAACCTTATATTCTGTCCTTTTTGCTCTCACGTATTCTGTTTCTAATTTATTTCCTTATACTTAATCAAAATGTCTCCTCCATTTCTCCTCTGCTTTTCTTTATTGACTTTCAACCTGATTTACCGCACATTTTCTTATAATTTGTAAAAAAACTTCCAACTTACTTTGCAGTGGTGTGAATCGCTATTCTCGCTTAATCATTTCTGTAAAATAAAAAGATACTACGACTAAATTGATTGTATTTTTCCAAAAGGAACCAAGAGCATTCCAATGTTGCTAGGATTCTGCAACGTACATTCTTTGCCACAAAATTACTGAAATAATGAAGAAAGTCATGTTCACAAGGATACTTTTTCTCTTGAATTCATAGTTTATTGAGAGTAAAGATAAACTTTGTATAGATGATCAGTTTAGATTTGCAAGGTAAAGAAAAATGCACAATCTTTACGACATTGGAATGCTCCTGGTTTATTTTTGCAAAGTGCAATCCAAATAAGATTCATCTGTATTGTCACATTAAACCTGACGCTTGCCACCCTGTGAGAAAGAGGGGAGGGGGATAGTGACGGCGGTAGGACAACCCGAAGCGCATGCATCACTACTTGGAATTTATTGCCCTTGAATTGCCTCGTTTTTCATGGTTAGTGGAAGACTTGGTCTCTTGTTACGTCGCCGTACGGGAATTAACCGCGATATATCGGAATAGTAGGTCGTCACGTCGTTGAGTTCTGCTTGAGTTTCTCGAATATCAGCTTTCCCGATCAAGTTCCGCGTGACACTTATCATTCAGTCACTACTGTGTGTAGCCACTGATGCCAACGTTCAAGGCAATTTATTTTCTTCAAATATCCACCAAAGCGACAAGGTAGAGAGCTGAGAGCCAGCATGTGAGAATTAACATTAATACATACGAGGTCTGATGGATTAGAAACAGGATTTTGGTGAGAACTAGCCCAAAATGCGTCCGAATTAGGTTTTCTTGGACTTTCCTGATAGCTAAAAATATACTTCAGAACGCTACATTCCCAAATTTTAAAAATCCTAATTAGCGTCGTTGGTACACTGTTAAAAATCGTTGATTCCGTCCGACGGAAAATCCGGAGTGAGAATGAACACGGGAGTGCGGTTCAGCGCGTAGGTGCTGAGACGGGCTGCAAGTGTAGTCAAAGCACTCCGCACCGGAGCTGCAGTACGGCCCGGAGTCACGCGCACCTTCTCTCCCTCGCACTAGCGCTATATACTGTCTCTTCTCCCCTTTAAGCCTACCACTCTCAGAATGAAAATGAAAAATTTAAAGAGAAAAAAATAGAAAAAATAATAAAAAAGTGGAAATGATAGAATAGTCGAAATTATGGTATAACAGAGACAATAGAAAAGAAATAAAATAAAGTAAATCAAATATATGATAAAATGAAGTCAAAGACTAAATTGAAGTAAATAATTAGAGGGAGCAAGGAGATGAAGAAAAAAATAAAATAAGGGAAACAACTAAATGATGTTAAAGAATAGAATGAATTTTAAGAGTAAAGTGAAGTCCAAAAATTATGATGAAGTATTAAAAGAAATCACAGTAAATATAAAACAAAGTAAAGGAATGAGAAGTAAATAATTAAAGAAAAAAAAATGAAGTGCTTGAAAAAATAAAATAGAGTGAAGAAAAAATAGAGACAACAAGGAAATAAAACAAAGTAAAACGATAAAATATAGTTAAAAAGTATAGTAAAGTAAACTAAATACACGGACAAATCCAGGTAGATTGAAAATATCTTAGCGGCCCGTTCAAATCGACGTTAAATACCGTTTTTGCGTCACATTCATGCATCGTTCGCTATAGCTCATTCGGTAGGGTCGTCGGTTAATGTTAGGTAGGTCCCGGGTTCAATTCCCAAGGTAGGTAGAACATTTCTAACCTTCAAAATCGGTTGAATCACGTACCAATGGTTTCGTTATTTTTATTTTTCATGGTTTCAAAAATTATTTCCACAATTAACCCCTTTCTACCATCCCCTAGCTGCGAACCCCTAAATTTGCGGCTCCCGCGAATCCGTCCGGCGTCGGAGTGATTTCTATGCGTACGGCACCCAAAATCCGTCCAGCCGATTCTCCGTCGGAGTGACTCCTCGGTCCGGCGAAGTGAGGGCCCGTTCTTACTCGCGCTTGTGCTGAGTCTCACTCCGTTTTTTTTAACAGTGTATGTGGTTTGAAGTAAGGCAACTTCACGGGTGTCATGCGATTTTTATGTTTGACCGAACTTCTCTCCCTTTTTTCGGTCTTGTACTACCTTTTTCAACCCACAAAGATGATTGGAGATACGGCTCCATATCGTAGCCGTACACTCAAGTTTTGTCACCAAAAATAATCCTATCCAAAAATGTAGGATCGTTGTTAGAACGTTTAAGCAGCTAAAGGGAACTTGACATGCGGTTGGCTTTTTGTTAAACGGAGAACAATCCAGGAGCAAGTGTATCTAAAACTCGATAAATGTCTATTTATTCAATCAAAATTGTATGTACTGAGCCTTCAGAAATATCGCACTGTTCAGCAAGCTCGAAAAGACCATTTTCGAGATCTTTTGCCCCTATATCATTTCTGAACAAATTAGGTTGCCGTTTTACACACAACTGCCTTTTGCCACAACTAAAAATGTGGTTTTCCTCCTAAGCAACGATCATTGAAGACTCATACGGCCACGGAGGTGACAATAATCTCGAGTCGTTGTGGTATCTGTCTGTTTTTGACTTTCGTCTCAGGTCTCTCGTCCGGATTCGTTACCAAAGCTCATCCCGAACTTTGAGTCCTTTCATTGCACTCCGAAACTTTTCCCTTTGTCAATAAAACACTGCCAGCGACTAGCTACTTAAAACTTAGATTGGCGGGTTGGTTCTCGAACCTCGTGGCCGGAATTCACCCACCAGTGTGATCCAGGTTCGACCCTGGGTTCTAAACGAATTTTCAACGAGGTCGCAGGTTTTTCAACACAAAGATTTGGTCGACTCGACACAGGGAAAACTAGCCCAAAAATATCAACAAACCGCTCTTGTTGGTTCGTGTTTTACTACCTACATTAACACAAGCTTTTGAGCACTCCTCACTGAACAAAAAAGTTACGGGCTGTATAGAAATACCGTCAGGTCCGGGCTTAGAGGCTGGAAGCTCCGGGTGCTGGGGCCGTAGCTTACATTGTTCCGGGTGCTCCGCTCAGAACGCAGACGGTATGTCAATACAGCCCGTAAGTACGGTTTCCACGCGCGGAGTATTTTTTCAGTGTTTCTTACTGTGTACTCTTGCGAGTGAAGTTCACCGTTCACGGTACGGCCAGTCGCACAGTAGATCGAGTCATTAGGTCGGACATGCAATTTTTGACAGAAACTGCAAATTTTGATGTTTATTTTGTCGAATTTCAAATTTTGAGGGGCTATTTTCACAGAAAATTTTACCAGAAAACCAATTAGACTATTTTTAAGACCTCTAAGTTTTGTATACACGGAGTTTAAGCGTTTAAAGTTTTTAAATTTTGTCCGACCTCTCCTGTTGATTGGATCCACTGTGCGGCGCCCGCGTTGAATGCAAAACGGTGACACTGATGCCATTTGAACCTGGCCCTCCCTCCCCGCCGAAAGGGCACAACATCGCCATTCGCTCCGGTTGAACCTAGTTTCGCCACTCTCAATGGATACGTGTCCCTATTTATCGTCCGGTTCTTCCGTCGCGTGGGTGCTCAATAAATTACCCCTGTTGACAAAATAATTGGGCGCCACCTCGACTCTTCCCTTCGTTCGAATTAACGATCAGTGGCCTGGCGTGCTTTGCCATTGATCGATTGCTCTGCCGTTTAAACCCATAGAAAAGGATCGATAAGCAGGATGTTCGTGACGACCACCTTGATAATCGATTCTTTTTTTGTTTGTTTGTTTATTATCGCAAAATACAGAGCATTATACATTTCCACTTACAATGAAAGTGGTGAAATAAGATTTAAAGAGACAATAATTATGAAGACTATAAATTACAAAGATTGACTCGGTTGAGGTGAAAATAATAAGTACAATAATTACGTAATTCAACTCGGTTGTAGGTTCGCGATGCCGGAATCCGCCTTAAGGCATACGTCGGCAGTAATCGATTCTTTACTGTAGCCGTAATGGGGTCGCTCCCCCAATCGATAGCTTTTCCAAAAGCAAGCTTCTATCTTTGGAGCTCTGCCAGGGTATCGCCAGGATAAGTCAGTCTGATCTTGTTCTTGCGTACGAAGCCGAAGTCAGAAGCTGTCAATCTAAACTCTCGTGCACCATCCCAAGCTTTATTACCTTTCGATTGACCAATCGTCTTCCTCCCAAGGGCCTCGCGCTCTTCATCATTGAGTTGTAAAAATGTCAGTCTCCTTTCCATGTTTTTCTTCAGAACATCCTCTGGCAGATATTCCTACCTTCCGATTGACCAATCGTCTTCCTCCCAAGGGCCTCGCGCTCTTCATCGTTGAGTTTTAATATTTTCAGTCTCCTTTTCCTGTTTACCTTCAGAACATCTTCCGGCAGATCATCCTTATGGCATGTTGGGCCATAATCTTTGGTGGCTTTCGATTTTTGGCCTTTTTCGTTGTTTGCGTCTATTCCTGGAAGAGGTTTTGTTAGCGCTCTGTAAGATTCTTCATTATTGACATTAATTTTCTGGGAGAGGTTCTGCGAGGGTATTGTCATCAAAAGTGGGATCTATGCGATTTTCACGATCCGCCTGCAAGTCCAACCTTCTTCTCGCTTGACTCATCTCTTTATGCTCGCGCGTTTTATCAGCTCTTTTTAAGGAACTGCTCGGGCTAAGCTTGTAAATGTGGCGTAAGTTTTTGGATCTCCACTCCTGGCCAAATTGGGAAAGTAGACCAGCTCCGAACTTTCTCCACATGTTGGATGCTCTACGACAATAAAGCACCTGCTTTCCACCAGTAAACTTTGTAATCAGGTGCATGAAGTCCTCGCACAAATTCGTCGTCTTATATTCCAGAATGCTGCTGGAGAAATCTGTAAAGTACTCCAGTTTGTCCTGCAAATCCCACAAGAAAGTATTCTCTAGGTCCAGCTTGTCTTACTGTGCACTCAGCAATACTTCGGAGAATATTTCTGATGGCCACCTACGAAATGTGGCCGAATTGTTTCGATGACAATCGCCCTTTTAAATACCTGCTCTTTAGTCACTTTGTCACTTACGACTTTTTTTTTACCAATTTCAAAATAGCCTGTTGGCAAATCCCACGCTCATTACCCCAGCCCCAGGTGACCATTGCCTGAGATCATGAAACTCAGATCACCTGGCCGGGAATCGAACCCGGGACCTCTTGGTTATAGGGCCTGCGCTACAACCACTACACCACAGGAGGCCTACATTAGGAGTAAACATGCTCACATCTATGGAACATCTCGCCCATCCCTATCATGGTATTCAAATTGCACTTATCACAGAACCACAAAAGATTTTTTTCAAATTTGTTTAATACCTTAACTTCACATTCGTCCATTCCGACATTAAGACTCTCCTTGTACACTTCAGCATACCGTTGATTCTGCTGGTTGTCAGCCACTCCTTCTCTTTTCGATTATCCTTCTTGCGGAGAGAGCCAGCCAGTTTATACAGACGTTTGGATACAATTTTCGTAAGGTAATTTAGACAGTTGATTTTTTCAACTTCCCACCCGTATGAAACCTCATCAATGAGCTTGGAGTAACAAGAGGAATGGCCGTTTGCAATTAAACTCTTTTATTGTACACCATGACATTTCTCACCGTCCTTAAAATCGTGGACCACTATATCTGCTTCCATTCCAGTAGAACTGCCGATCAATTTTTAAAACATGTGTGTTCTGGAGCTACTTTATGCCGCCGCTGAGCCACCCCACAAGTGCAACAATATTTATTCCTCACTCCAAGATACAACATTTTCTTCGTATGCTTTCCAATAACTATAACTGCTCCAGATTTTGCATTATAGCTGTGCCCATAGGATCGATGGCTCCAACTTGCATCAGCGCACATCGTTGTGATGTTGTGTCATCGTTGTGTGTGTGTGAGTGCCGTCAGATGCAAATGAACGGTTCAGCTCTGCTGCTGCTCGCTCCTACCTGCCGTTCTCAACTATTTCATTGGATAAACATTCCAACCATGCCTGTAAGAGAAAGAAGAAACTAAGGAATAATATTTATCCTCCAGAAAGTGATAAGTCAATCATTTGAAAAATTTTCGCTCCATATTCAACTGTCATAGACATGAACAACAGTTATTCCATTAATCACAAAGGAAATTTTACCCTTTTTCGTGAAATTTAATTCCATTTTAGTCTTAAAACATTGCCTTCTCAGTTTTCCAACATAAGTTGAAATTTTTCGTACTTTCTCACATGTCTTAACGAAGGTAAAAATTATACCATTATCTCACAAAGTTTTACAGAAATAAAATATTGGATCAACATATATTGAAGATGAAAAATCCTGACCCTTAATGTAATTACATTATGAAAGTTAAATCTCAAACCAAATCAGTTCAGTTTGAATTGACCTTTCAGTTGCTGTCAAAAGGATATCACTATACTTAATCTGAGCTACATGCTTGTGCCCCCTCCTGATGCTAATGAGTTGTCACTCCTCTGTGTCATAACGTCACACCGACTGAGTTTGGTCAACACAAAATACCGGAGTGGTCGAGAAAGTATCATTATTTCGAACGGTTCGCATTCATCAATGTTTTCCAGTGCTGCCGTTTTCGCTTAGCCCAAGATTCCGTGGTTCGGAACTATTTTATTCCGATTATTTTTAAAAGTTCCGAGATCGGCCCGGAATCAATTTCGATTCCTCACGCCCTTGGATTCCTCCACCTTGCTTTCATCAGTCAGTAAGACGCATATTTGCTCAGATTATATTTAACGTGAAACTCGGATGAAAGCATGGTGGAAGAAACCAAGGGTGTTAGGTACTACCGCGGTGGATGACGTCAACAACCCGACTTTTTAGAGGACGATGTCTCTGTCATTATTGGACGTAGAAAGTCGCTGTTATGACGGATCTTATTATTTTTAGCTACTCTACAAGAAATAAGCATTATAACACAATCCTCTGACCAGCGCAGCTGACCCATTCGTTGGTTCTTTGAAGCCATGCAGTGATACATCTGCGGATGACGGGTTGAATGGATCAATGTGCAGAAAACTGAGAAGAATCTCAATTTTTGAAGTAAAACGGAATGCTTTTCGTGCACGCTGTTGTGAAGAAAGTAGCCGCTTCTGCATGCAACCTCAAAAATTCAGGGTGGAAGTTACTCGGCAATTGGTTGCTTAATCGATTTCGAAGTTCCCTTCCGGCAGCCCGGAAACTAATCCTTCATTTAAAATTCCAAAGCGACTTGTTTGCAAACGCGTGTTCGGACATTTACCTAGCTGCGGAGCGCAGACCGCGGGATATCTAAACTGATTCAATTAAGTGAGGTTCGAGGTAGATTAAAAGCCGCATGGAGCCGCGAGTCAAGCTGAAACCTCCATCCTCGCTGCCAAACACACCTTTTCCGCTTCAGATTCCAATTTCCACCGCTACCCAGTGAAGCGAACTAATACAAGAGGTCGGACATGAAATCTGCGGCTAAAATGTCTAATTACTATGTCAGGGTGTCTACAAGTCCGGAAACAGTACTGATTTTTTAAGGGCGGTCCGGAAGTACTGAAAAAGTGCGGAAATTCTGCAAAAAGGTCCGGAATGTTTTGATTTTTCGTCATTTTCGTCATTATCAGCCTGTTCACTGAAGCCAAATTTTCCAAGGAGTCTTCTATGGACTGAGTCAAAGGCCTTTTCTAAGTTTACTGCTCGTGTCCAAGTAGCATCTTTCAAGGAGAAAATCGCGACATTTTGAAATTAAGTCGCAATTTTTTGGCGATTAAATCGCTAGGATCATCAACATCTGATCGAGTATCCTCAATCTTGTTTCAATTTTATCTCTTTAAAATCGCGTTTGTGAAAATGTAAATTTTATTTCAATTCATCACGATATTTTGTTCTACATTATTGCGATGAATACCTGCCGTTAAAATTGCGATTTTGTCGTTTTATGCGATCAAATCGACATTTTCATCTGATAATAATGCTAAACTTTGACGTCGGTAAAGTCGCGATACCCTCACCGATCAAATCGAAACTTATCGCAATCACGGCGACTTGGGTGCAACCGAATTTAATTTATTGTCATTGATAAGAAAATAATGACAGCGCGAGTCGTGAAAGTTTTGATTCTAAATCATATCTTTTCATTATCATCATATTTTCATATTCCATTATCATAATACAGAAAAGTTAAATTCGCGCTATTATCGAAATCATTTCACCGTTCTTTTTCATCGGTGATCTCTGTCTCCGGGCAACTGTTCAACAGACGTGCCAGTAATTTTGTTCGAAAAAGTATGGGATCGATGGGCTCCACAACATCATTTGTGGAAATCTACTTTTTTAAAGTAACGTCGACCTAGATAGAGGTTTGTCGTTACTTCTTTTTAGATCCTATAGAGACGCTGCGAGCCAGAGAGAGGTTAGAGACGCGGGCTCTTTTCCTCAGAGTTCACAACACATTGGCTCCTCAAAAGGATAGTAGCTTTCAATAATTTCTACATTGTAAGTTCAACCGCTTGAAAATATGAGCGGTTATTTTGTCTTGTATTAATTTTAGTGACTCAGGAGAGCAAAACCTTTGAATTGCCTGATGTGTAGATCAACAACAAACGGTCCTGTTAACGCAAATACTCATCTTGGAAATTTTTAAAATGATTTCCTGCTACGCTTTTTTTGATAATATTTTGATGAGGGAACGAAGGTTGACTTGTTTTTGCAGAATCAAATTAGTCCCACTAAACTCAAGAAACTTTCAGAAAACCGTAATGAAGCGTTTCTCGCGGTGTTTCGAGTTTCATCAACGGAAAAAAGTGTTAGGGGCCACCCCCTAAAATTGTGGTACTACCCGAATTCATCGGATGGTGTGGACATTTTCAAATAATCGAGGTAGTATCGCAACTCAAGTTCACCGCAACATTTGGGTTAGTAACCTAATTAATTGGGGTGCCACCGTAATTAATTGAGGTACGACCACAATTGATTAGAAATGTCCATATCATCTTACAAACTCTATTTCTTTTTACTATGTCATATGTAGTGGTCCAGTTCAAGTGTACAGAACACGTGAAATAAACGGGAAACAAGAAAAACTAAATAAGTGAATTAAAATTGAAAACCTAAAGAAACCTCGCTATAGTGGTTGTCTGGGGAATAAGGTAAAAGAGGATTGAGAATCTCAAAAAACCCAGATGCATTGATGCCACGAAACCATAACAAAAGTAGCGGTGTTTTGAGTCGTTGCGAAATAATTATGTAATATGCGTTATAGAAACATTGAATTATTAATTTCTACATTGAGAAAACTTTAACTTACGTTTTGGGCATCTTCAATCCCTTTACACTTGCCGTAGAAGGAATCCCTATCCGTAAATATGTCGTTGAGGATGGATTCCTTCAGTTTCGGTAGACATTCATTCCTTCTTCCAACAGGAATGGCGAGGCTCACAGACTCCAGGATTTCTAACGCTATATTTAAGTGACTGAAAAAGGCAACAATGAGTACAATTCATGCGTAATATTTTCATTCGTTATCAAGCGTGAGAGAATTGATGCTGTTAATTTAAGCTTGAACGGGAACTAAACTCGAAGTTTCCCGACTCTCTATTTAGTCACGACGGCAACGCTCCTCTCATCTTCTTCATCAACCGTTAAACTGGCTATGTCGATATAATTTCCGCTGCATGCCCTCCCTTTGTTCGGAGAGTCGTGTATTAATCTTAGGATTGCATCCGTATTAAAGAGCCTCAAGGGTCGACGGGGGAAGGTTTATCCTTTCTTGCAGCAGCTGACTTTCAGCCTTTTTTCCCTTCGTAGTAATTTCCGTTTTCTTCTCTGTTGCGGTCTCCAATAGCTAGGGGAGCAAATAGAATAGAGAGAGAAATAGGACAGAGGAAAGAAGAGTAGGGCGAAGCGATCTGGCGACCTTGGAACGACGAGTTCCGAGCCTATCATTGATAGCGCATGGATGGAACCCGTCGAACTCAAAGCGGCCAGTCCATAAAGCGAGAAAATGGGGATAAATCTACATGACAGAGAGAAAATGCACTATAAAAATATGAAAAATAAGCACTCTAAGCACTCACCGAAGTCCTCAGTCTGGTACAGCCATGCGGCGCTGAAGCGGCATGCTCTCGACGTCACGGGCGAATCCTGGCGCCATCTCACTCGCGTAAGCTAGAAATCTAGCCTAGCATGGTAACAGCTCTCAAGCGGGGGCGTAAAGGATCAAAAGTGCGGACATATCAGGAAAAGGGGAGCGGTGAGGATGCGGTTGGGCGGCACAAGCACACTCTCATTCATACCATCATAACTAAAGCAGGAAAATAGTCGTCTACTACTAAATAAGCAAGCTTGTTTTACCAAGAGCGATGAAAGAAACGGTGATGAGAGCGGTGAGAATAGCGGCAAGAGCAGCAATTTCCAAAAAAAGGCAGCAAGGCAGCAAGGCAGCAGCAGGAGAGAAAATCACAGAAGCGCGGCGACGTTCTCGGCGTAAGCGGCGTAAGTGAGGCGACGCGAGCTGAAGTCTGAAATGGCTCACTGGGAAAGTAGGGGAAAATCTCCAATCAGCTCTGATTTGCCGATCAGCCGCCTCGGGGCTCTCTCCTCCTGCCGTCCTGCAAGCCCGACTTGTAGCGACAAATATAGCGAAAAAGTACGATGAAAATCGGCGCCAACAAACACCCCCGGCCTTGGCGCCTCAGCGAGGCGTCAAAATGAAAAATGCGAAGAACTTACAAACTAATACTAAAACTAAACTATTTGCTAGTGGCTGATAAATAAACTCACTTGCGGTTGCAGAAGCGGTGGTTTGCGGTGCAAGAAGCAAGGAAAGAGGGGGGTTGGGGGCGGTGGGAGTGGTTAGCGGAATAGCGATAAGTTTAAAATTTGATTAAAATAGTGAAAATAGCGGGCAGAGGGATATGAAAAGGTAAAAAAAGGGTAAAAAAAAGAAATAAGAAATAAAATAATACGTAACTTTTAGCGGTTTCTTAGCGGTATTTTAGCGGTGAATTAAGGTTTTGGAAATTTTTCAGTATGGGATCCCCACACGGTGCCTCGCAGCAACCCTGCACACCTCGCAGGTGCATTCCACTTGAGGGAGAGCGGGGGGCGGCAAGCTAGGCTGGGGGGGCACCCAAGTGGGCTGGGGGGGCGGCGCAAACACCTGGGCCCTTGCTGCTTTCAGCTGAGTGATGTCTTCCGCCAGGGCCGCTCGCTCGCGGAGCAGCTCGTCCTTTAAGGCGCTCTGCTCCGTCCGCCAGCGGCGGAACTGGAGGACCTCATGGTCCCGCTGCTTGCGCAGCCTCTCCAGCTCCACCTGGGCCGCCTCAAGAGCGGTCATGGCTTCGCGACAGGTGGCAATCAGCTCTTCGCGTCTCTTCATTTCTTGAGCTTTTTCGACTGTGGCTCTCTCCGCCAGCCGTTGGAAGACCTCCGCGCTAGCGTGCCCGTCCCGTGGAGGGAGCGCTTTCGGTTTCTCGAAGAATCCATGAAGTAATGAGTGGTGCCGCCCTCCACAAGACTGGCACACCCGCGGAGATTTGCAAGCCGGCAGGCGGTGAGACCCGAAACAGTTTACACACCTCCCCGCCGCAATCACCCTGTCGTAGCGGCCCTCGGGGGTGCAGGAAGATAGCTCCGGGCACCGGTGTGAAATGTGCGATCTGTCGCCACAAAAATTGCAGGCTGTTGCGGCCGGTGGCTGGCCTGGGCGATAGGTAGCGGTTGAAGCGGTCGGAGGGTTGAAGCGGGGGGCGGGTTGATTAGCGGGAGAAACAGGTAGGAAAGGGGTGGCGGAAGATGTAGCGGGGTCATTGACGTATAATACAATCTAGACCGCGCATTACGAAATTCAAGCGAGACGATAGGCAACCCAGCAACACACATTAAGTGTACCGGCGAGACAATGGTGGAATTCGCGGAAATGCCAGTCTTGCCAGTGCCGTTGCCTGATACGGGTACACTTAGCTCGTATATCCGGCGGTTGCGGCCGGTGGCTGGCCTGGGCGATAGGTAGCGGTTGAAGCGGTTGGAGGGTTGAAGCGGGGGGCGGGTTGATTAGCGGGAGAAACAGGTAGGAAAGGGGTGGCGGAAGATGTAGCGGGGTGGTTAGCGAGAGGAGAAGCGGAGGGAGCGCTCTCTTGCGGCACCGGGGTTGTGTCCTCCGCGAACGTCTGGAGGTGATAGTTCTTGATGAGGCGGGGGAGGCAATTGCCTGGTCCGGTATGCCAGTGCCAGCCCTCCGGAGCGGGTTCTGGCGGGAACCGGCGCTCGAGCAAGTCGGTCGCCGGTGCGTAGAGGGAGATTACCGTTTCGGCGCTTGAAGAGGAGCCTGAATCCGACATTTCTGAAAGCGTACGTCGTGTTTGTTTAGCGTCGAGCTAATCATGTAAAAAATAAATTTTGGGAGTGCGTGTCTGTCTAGTATTACGTTTGAATTCTTTCGTGCGAGCGTTTTTTTTTTTTTTTTTTTTTTTTTTTTTTTTTTTTTTTTTAGAATAAAGTAGAAAATATAAAATAAAATGAAATATATTATAATAGCGGTTGGGCGGGACTTTCGTTGCGCGCGGAAACTGAAAGCTCGAAGAAAGAAAATAAATAAAAAAAAATTATTCCTCAAGCGGTAGCGGATATAATTTATGTACAGGACGCATATATTCACCTGTGGCTGTGCGTACGGTTGCAACCCTCACGCGGCCGTCTGCACCGGGTTGAACTTTGGCGATACGCCCTAATTTCCAAGAAAGCGGGGGTTGGTTTGGTTCTTGAATGAGGACTAGTGTGTCTACTTTTAAATTTGGAGAGTCTTTGGTCCATTTTCCGCGGGGGAGTAGCGAGTGAATATATTCATTTTGCCAACGTCTCCAAATTTGTTG
>NW_017547257.1:1831645-1841784 GCF_001854935.1 Bemisia tabaci
GATAGCGCATGGATGGAACCCGTCGAACTCAAAGCGGCCAGTCCATAAAGCGAGAAAATGGGGATAAATCTACATGACAGAGAGAAAATGCACTATAAAAATATGAAAAATAAGCACTCTAAGCACTCACCGAAGTCCTCAGTCTGGTACAGCCATGCGGCGCTGAAACGGCATGCTCTCGACGTCACGGGCGAAACCTGGCGCCATCTCACTCGCGTAAGCTAGAAATCTAGCCTAGCATGGTAACAGCTCTCAAGCGGGAGCGTAAAGGATCAAAAGTGCGGACATATCAGGAAAAGGGGAGCGGTGAGGATGCGGTTGGGCGGCACCAGCACACTCTCATTCATACCATCATAACTAAAGCAGGAAAATAGTCGTCTACTACTAAACAAGCAAGCTTGTTTTACCAAGAGCGATGAAAGAAACGGTGATGAGAGCGGTGAGAATAGCGGCAAGAGCAGCAATTTCCAAAAAAAGGCAGCAAGGCAGCAGCAGGAGAGAAAATCACAGAAGCGCGGCGACGTTCTCGGCGTAAGTAGGGGAAAATCTCCAATCAGCTCTGATTGGCCGATCAGCCGCCTCGGGGCTCTCTCCTCCTGCCGTCCTGCAAGCCCGACTTGTAGCGACAAATATAGCGAAAAAATACGATGAAAATCGGCGCCAACATTCTCACCGCTTTTCATTCCTCCATATCACGCTGCCGGCGCTGGCTGCGATAAAGCCCTGTCCTGTGATAAATAGAGCCTTTGCGCTTTTAGGTTCTTTTTTCAAAAAAAAGAGAGCCGATTACTTGTCTCCGCTCGGTTCTATGCTTCTTTTTAATTAAGCTAATTAAAGAATTCACACGATCAAACGACTCCCGATGCTCAACGCCAAGTTGTCCGACTCCCTTTTCCTAACGGTCACGTATTGTTTACGACTACGGTTATTTTTTTACTCCTGTAAAAAATTATCGAGATTTGACTAGCGTTGACGACGCTAGTCAAATAGCGTGTTGAACTGACAAGCTGGTACATTTTTTAATGTATGATACACTGGAAAAAAAACACATTGGATCTTGAGTCCAGACTCTTAAAAAAACTGACAAGAAAAAATACTCTTGATTCAATCGGATTTTTGCTTAAATCAAAACTAAATCCGCTTAAATTCAGAGGCTTGGTTCTTGATTTAAGCTAGATTCTGATTGAATCAAAAGAACTTTTTCTTGTCAATGTTTTTAAGAGTCTGGACTCTAGATCCAATGTGTTTTTTTCCAGTGTACAGGTGAGATTATAAATAATCGATGCAAATGCAAGAAAAGGGTCAACGGTTCTCTCAGATTTTTAAGTTTAAATAATCACTAAAGTTAAGAATTCATTACGTCCGTAATATTATCGCTTCCAATTTTTATGAGTGGTCCCCTTCCCCCTTAAAAAAAAAGCAAAAAAATCCCTGGTACGATGGAAGTCTCACCAACACACCAATTTTTATACATGCGGGCGCTTGAAATCTCTCTACACATGGTTTACTTTCTTTTTCAACATGGTTTTTGATGAAGGCATCATACCATATTTTGAGCCAATTTAACTTCAACGCTTCTGAAAACTCAAGTAAGAGAGACACCTCAACGCGCCTTGACGACGGCGCAGGGATACAACTATTTGTGCTTGATGGATATCCGTATTGCATCTACGAAATTGAAGGCGCGATGACACGAGGCATGAACTGAGGGTTGAACCCGCTGTGAACCGGCCCCATAACTCTTTCAGAGGCGACAGTCGGGTCAATTTGATTCGGCTATGGCTTTCTAGGGTCGGTTGTCGCACGAAATTCCCCGACCCTCGATTTTTTCTTCTTTTGATGTTTCATATATCAAGCTAACAAGTGCCATTATGAATCTGTTTCAGTTACGGTGTCCGGTTGTTCGTGTTTGTTTGGTACTCGCTGTGGCGACAAAACACGCCCGAAACACTGTGGTGCATCCAACAGTTGTTCATGGTGCTGTACTACACGAATTTTAGTGTCAACTTCCTCCTGTACTCAATGTGTGGGATCACATTTAGACGCTGTCTATGGCAGATGATTCGAAATCTTTGTAAGAAGCTATCAAGACTCCATTACTCTGAGTAAGTGATGTTCAGTTCCATACAATTTAGTCAACGTTTTTGATTTGTCGTCGACCAAATCAACCATGAATCTGCGAGGAGGTGTTGACGGAGACGGTTCCGGGAATTTTCGCGCGCCGCATGCTCAAATGAACCTCGATGTACATTTTAGAAAATGATTCGCAGGAGATTATTAGATGGAGTTCAGAGGAACGGTCACATCTGCAATGCAGTGTTTCAAAATCGCACCTGTTCCATCAAACATCCCTGTCGAAAATTGTTTCAGTATTTCTGGCGCAAACGAAGGTTCATGCACAAAATTTCAAGCTAAACTGTTGGATGGTCTAAGAACGTGGAATACTTAAAAATTGCCATCGAAATGCGACTGGTTTTACTTCCTTCTATTTAAGTGTATATGTAGAGAAGAAGTTTTAATGACATAACGTTTACCAGTTTTGTTGAAACCAGTGGAAACCATTGGTTTTGTTAAGCTGGTTGTTACGTTGAAATTGGCAGAATGAGGTGAAAATTTGAATACGCAGCTTTCTCTTTCAATTACATATTTTGAATTGTAAATTTTAGACCATCACAACTGCTGTTTGGTTCTACACTTCAGCGTATTTTTGGTTGCCAAATGTTTGCAGAACATTTACCTATGCAGTGGTACCAATATCCCATTTTTCAGTTTTGTGGTGCATATTTAGGTCTGTACACGCACACATGTATAAATGCGGTAAGTATTTCTGCCACGGCTGTTTTGAGCTCTCTGAAGCCAGTGTTGACAGTCAGCCACAGGGCTTTTGGCCTCCAGAAAATCGCTCCGCGTTTTTCCCGCAACTCGCTCTGTAAGCCGCTCCACGCTGACTAAAAACTATAAAGATTGAACGATGAAAAGGCTGTAATGTTACAGGAAGAGGTTTCAAAGTTAATCCATTTATAAAGTACATACCTCTTATCACAGTCCTCCTAATTATCCATGAGTTGACTTGCATCTGTCGACTGACCACCGAACGAACTGTCAGTTGTGCTGATGGTTCCCTGTTTAGTACAGCGTGAATAGAATTGCAAATAAAATTTGCATACTTCAACAGAAAATGGTGATTTTTTTCTAAAATTTGTAGGTATGTGCGAGTTATTCTCATTAGTTAATGGAATATAATGAAACTCCTGGCAAATACGTATCCACATTTTGAGGGGGAACCTTTCCTGAAATGAATAAATTGATTTTTCAAGAAAAGTTCAGACAAAAGTAAAATAGTTTGCCTTAAAAGTTGATATTCCTGGCTTCCACCTCGAGCTTCTAAAGCTGGTTGTTAGACGTTATCAGCGTCGCGAAAAGGGCGAAAATTGCCCCTTCGGATTTTTGCTGATGAATTTGCCCATAACGTAAATAATTTCTTACGGCAGTTTCGAACAAAGGCTGTTCGTTTTTCGAGTTGGTTGTTGTATTGTAAACTTTCACAAAATTCTGCAATACAGACCAAACCATTTCATATTCGGTCGAACTCATAATGCAATTCCAGATCTTTCACTTGCGAGTTTAAAACACACAAAACGCGGAAGATGTGTGTTTACGTGCTTTTGGAGCTTGCTCTGGGTGCATACACGGCTACTCGGTCGAACTCAGGAAGCAATTCGAGATCTTTCACTTGTGAATTTAAAAAACACAAAACGCAGAAGATGTGTGTTTACGTGCTTTTGCAGATCCCTATGGGTGGAAACACGGCTATCCGTTCGAACGTATCATGCGAATCGAGATCTTTCACTTCTGAATTTAAAACACACAAAGCGCGGAACATGTGCGCTTACGTGCTTTTGCAGATCCCTATGGGTGGAAACACGGCTTTACTTTCGAACGCATCATGCGAATCGAGATCTTTCACTTGTGAGTTTAAAACTCACTTAGCGCGGAAGATGTGCGTTTACGTACGATTGGAGCTTCCTCTGGGTGCAAGTACGGCTAATTGGGTTGTAGTGTAAATGGTACGGCGGTAAACGAACAACTCTGAACCCCAATTCAGCTGCCCTATTTTTATAAAAGTAATTGGAAATCGGAGGTTTAAGCCTACGCACCAATTCAAGAAGTTCATGTTTTTTCATTTTTGCTGAGTTCGGAATACGCTTATTCAGCAACCTTTGGAGAATATCTGCCTTCAAAGATCCTGTGGTTGGAGTTTTGTCGACGATTCGCGAATGATACGGCGCGTTATCACACTTTCAGGAGGCAATCTTGGCAAGAAACTTTCTAAAAGCCAATTTTCAAACCTGGGGCTAGCCAATTCCTCGTGATAGTCTTTTGCGGACTTCAACGGGAAAATGAGAGGTGAAGTTCCAATCCATCCATGAACTCCGCCGGTATCGCGAATTATCAGTCTGCCTCCTTTTCTAGTCGGAGTATTGAGATTCTCTTGAACTGTACCGTCAGTTAAACCACGATCCGGACGCGTATTTTTGTTTACCAACGTTTCATCAAGACAAATCAAATCATCCCAGTTTACGCTTTATCGGAAAAACATACACCTTTTCACGCAATGTCCGGTTTCCCATTTTGTATCGAAAACCCAATCGCTTTAAAAGCACACGAAGCTATGTATTTTTCCCCGAAAAGAGTTTAGACCTCTTTAAATTTCCCAATAATTTTTCTTGAATTGGAATCACCTTTTGTTGATAGCACACTGGAACAAAGAAACACATTGGATCCAGAGTGTAGACTCTTGAAAACATCGACAAGATACAGCACTCTTGATTCAATCAGACTTAAGCTTAAATCTAAAGGAAATTCCGCTCAAATTAAGAGGCTTGGTTCTTGATTTAAGCTTAAATCTGATTGAATCAAGAGTATTTTTCTTGTCGATGTTTTTAAGAGTCTGGTTTCCAGAACCAATGTGTTTTTTTTCACCCAGTGTACGCGTAAACATGTCGACGAATAGCATCAGCATCAAAACCATTGCTTGGAGCTCCATGATAGCCTGAAACTGTTGAACCAATCAGAGAGCGGCACAGAGATAGCAATACTCTCCCGCACATGTACACTGTTCAGGTACCCTACTGCACCCATGATGCTTCCTCTCGTCACAGCCCAACTCGAATCCTGCCGCGCGTAGGAACTCAACTCATCCGTTCCTGGTATTATCGTCGTTCCTCTAGCATAAGGGCGTATCTATATTTCAACTTGAACCTCGCAAAGCATCGAGTTATACGGAGAACAGGGCTCACGTTGAAATCGAGATACGCCCTTACGTTAGATGGCCGACGTTATGTGCGAATTGCGGCTCGTTGCGGAGAATCGGAAGCCCCGGAATGCCGCCAGGCGGAATTGGTTGCGTTCAGCGATGAATCAGTTTCGTACTTAGCATTTTGCCCGTGTCGCGTCAACGCGGGCGGCTCCGATCGATTAACAACTCGTCACCCCGGGTTAGTTGTGCGGTTGAACGCCTTCCATTCAAGTTCCGCGACAGCGGCTCTGTAATTACGGAGGTGTGTGAAGTACATTGTGAATACATGCGACACTGCGTGAGTCACTGACCTTCCTAAATCAAACAGTATGAGCATAATATTCTCCAAAAGCGAATATGAAAAATCTATGGTTTTATCCCCTTGATTTTTCCTATTTTTAGAATTAACTGCTAAATAGCGTTCTTCTCTGGTACAGCAGAATTTCCGTAACACTTTTTTGACATCCTGGTCTGATGGGAAAGGGAGTAGTGCAGTGTGGAGCGGCGCGGCGCAGTATGGTCCCTCAGCCCGATTTAAGTGGCAATAAATCAGATGTGTACGTTTGTTTAAACCTTGCAACATAAATAAGAAGGGATTTTTTGGGTCGCTGATTTCAAATACTTACCACTTCATGAAATAAAAACTGTTTTACCCATGCATCTCAAATTTTCAGGTTAAGCTTCTAATTATATTCTCGAAAGAATTCTGTAAAAACATTGCATAATTTATCTGCTGTAATACATTGTTTCGAAAAAATGTAAAATGGCGTTTACGGCGATTTGCGCTGCACGGCAGAATAGGAGGACGTGATATCAACGCGAAAATGCCCGTTTTCATGAAAAATAACTGGAAGTTGATAATTTGAGGTGACGGCGGATGACGGAAATCTGCCATTCAGACTGGAAGGTAGTCTAGAGTTATGTCAATGGCTTTTGAGCAAAATTCGTAGATGTAAAGAGGTGCAAGGTATATTTTTGTAGTCCTACTTCTGCGACTTTATTATGAAACTGATTATGTCTAAGGGTTAGTCCAGAGCAATAGATGTGATAGAAAAGAATAGTTGAGCACGTAAAATCTTCAACACACCCAACATTTTGTGGGTCAGGTGCCCAAACATTTCAGGTACAGCGAAACAACAAAAACAAACCCCTCAACATAGCATGGTCGCTCGGCAACTGAGATCGTTACCATCCGGTCAAAGTATCACTTGCGACGTTTCAAAATTTACGCCGCTTTTTTATTTTTTTACAGAGAAATTGTTCAACACGAAGCTGTTCGAAAATTTCACTGTATTTTCTTCGTGCTGCCGATAAAATTCAGTGAAGTTTTTAAACAGATTCAACCAACAATTTCTCTGTCAAAAAATAAAATGGCGGAAGAAATTTTGGAACGTCGCATGGTGCTTGTGACATTCTGGTCGGGACGCGACGAGATCGAATGCAAACGTGTCCCGCACGCCGCACACTGAAAAAAAAATCTCGGTGTATTTACTAAGAAAAGGGTAAAATTACCAAGAATTCAGGGTTCTATTTGATTCCAGTTTTTTCTTGGTAAAATTACCATTTATGGAATTGGTAATTTTACCAAGAAATCTCGGTAAAATTATTGAACTTTCTCGTTAATATTACTAGACCTTGGTAAAAACGCCAATATTTTTTATCGACTGTGGTAGAATTACCGAGATAAAATGGCAAAGTTGCCGGGAATTGATTACCAATAAAAGTGGTATTCTTACCTGAAAAAATCAGTAAAAATACCGGTTTTTATAGGTAAGCTTACCAGTCTCTCTTGATAAAATTACCAATAATTGGTAAAAAAGTGAGATGATAAAGGTACCAACGGACCTTGGTTAAAACGTCGAGAATTTTTTTTCAGTGCACTTCTTAGGCTTGTCACATCTTTATACGTGCCTCAATCGAAGTGATATTTCACAGAAGTCTTTCCTGCAGTATGTACTATCGATCTACATCTCAACATCGGACTTTCCTTATCTTCATCTTTTCGTTTAATTGCCGCTTAAATATGGCCATGGGACCATAGTGCAGCGCACAATGGATCGAGTCCAGCAGGAGGTCGGACATGAAATTTTTGACTGAAAATGCAAATTTTGATGTTTATTTCGTCACATTTCAAATTTCAAGGGGTGCTCGTAGCGAAAAATTACACGAGGAAACCAATGGGACCCGTTTTAGAACCTCAAAGTTTTCTATAGACGGAGTTATAAGTGTTTAAAGGTTCCGAATTGTGCCCCGTCTTCTACTACTGACTCGATCCACTGTGCGGCGCGGCGCGGCGTCTCGGCAATTAACTTGTTGATTGTTGAGTCAGGCCGACCGAGCGAACGCGTGCGCTAAGCGAGAGCAAATGAGTAATCTCACTCGGCGGATTACCGTGTGGTCCCCCTCCCTCCCCCCCGGGGGGGGGGGGGGTGTCGAGTGGTAGCTTAGCGCAACCCCTACGACACAGGTCTGAGCTCATTGATGATACTCGGCTTTCGCGGGTGCCGCATCAAAGCGACACCGGTCCCCACCACGAGCAAACATCTATACACGGAAGCTATTGACTTGCGAAAAGGAGTTCCGCTAATCCAATGAATGAGCCCTGAACGGGCACCAACCCACATAGTGACTCTTGAGGGAGGCCTCAGCGTGGGGTTTGTAGGGTACCTCGTCCGAGTCAAATGGTACTCGCTGATAACAGGCCGCAAGAGCACCTTTTGATATCGCGGTTCCTCCTCTTCGATCGCCCGGACAACAACGAAATGCCGGTCGGAGTAACGAAGTGCAGGATTGTGCCGATTCATTGCAATTTTACGTCGCCATCAAACTGTTGGTGTAAATTCTGTTGATATCGTTACCTTTCGGCCAAAGTATCGTAAGCGCCCTGATGCGACGTTTAAAAAGTTCCGCCGCCATTTTATTTTTGTATCGCAGAAAAATTGTTCAACGAAGCTGTCTGAAAATACGCTTCTTCTGAGCCTGGCAATACGTGTTACTTCGTTGAATTTTGCTCTTGGATTGCAATATAATTTGAGTAGGTTGCCTCGATGAGGATACTGCGAAACCGGCAGACCTCCGGGAAACCTATGTCCCGCGGGCACTCATGCCCCCCTTGCTCGATAATTGAAAAGATCAGAGACCCGTCGATTTGGCGACCCCTTATTTTTGTTAACTTTCATTCGTTTACTTACGTCAATTTTATGCGGTGTTTTATCACCTTTTTAGTTCCATGAGCGGTTTGGCCGCACCATTGAATGTTCCCGTTTTTCTGAATGGTATGCCAGGTTGCATTGCGTTTGATAGCATTAGCGAGTTTCCAGGTAACGCGTGACCGTTAACCGCGCGGTAATGTGTTTACACTGGGGTCTTTTCGTTGACTTCCGGTTTCCCGAAACTAGAGCTTTCAAGCTTTGTGTAAGTGGGCTTGAGACAAAAGGGAGTCCAAATACGTCCAGTTTGTCTCGTTAAAGTCCCGCATACTTTAGAAATTACTTAAATAGCTCGGAACTTTCCAGGTAGGGTGTTTCCCTCGTCAAATTTAGTCACCCCACTCACTGAAAGAAGCGGTCACCCCGTTCCGTAAGCGGGTTAGCCCTGAGTATTAGGTTTTGGTCACTCCAGCTGGAATATCTTTTGTCACCACAATAACTTCAAACAGTCAAGACAGGGTTGCCACAGTCAGGGAATGCCGGGAAATGTCAGAGAATTTTTAAAAGTCACGGAAAACCGGAGATTGTCAGGGAAAAATTATCAAGTCACCTTTAATTACTTTTTAGAATGGGTTTGACATTTCGAACGACAAAGCCCGAAAATGGTTTCTAAGTATTTCCTTTTACCAACACACAATAAGCCTATGTACACATGCCTCATTAAAAGCTATGATGACTCCCCCTTTCCTCCCCTCTTCAAACTTCTGCTCGAATTTCAGTATCTCTCCAAATTTCAGCTTCTGACAGATGAATTTTTCTAATTTGGAGTACTCACTATTACGGAAAACATCCGACTCCAATTCGTTTTCTGAAAAGATTGAAAACAAATATTTAAAATTTGTCAACAGTCATGAAGCAGAGGATATTGACCTCATTCATCAAGTAATAGAGTTCATGCCAAATTAGTTGTCCGGCTTATAAAATGAGACAGAGGATCTGCCATCTTGGTTCTTCCGTTCATGCTTGTGTGAAAGAAAGGAGGGAACATCTCCTTCCTCGGTCTTAAAAATAGGACAACCGATTTGGCACAAACTCTACCAATAATTTTATGTTCAGATAGCCCAACAGGAGGACTCTCACTTTCTGATTAAATTTTTTACATCTTCAGGACTTGTCACGTTTTGCGTCATAGGGACGTACGATATATCGTATCGATTAGCTCCACGGTTTCAGCTACTTGGCCTTTTTATGAAAGTTTGAAATTGCACTTCTGTTGTCATGAAACTGAAGAATTCATGAACCAAAGAGGTGTGTGAAAAAACGGCCAAAAATGCCTCAAGGCATTTTCGAATTTTGATCACTTGGGGCGATACAGTAGCTTCCCAGACGCCCAAAACCGGTCACCGTTTTGCTTAGAAGCGCCGGGTTGCGACGTTGCCATTTTTTAAAGTGGAAACCTTTAAAAATTCATATCTCCGCCGCATCTCAACCGATTTCAATGAACTTTTTTTTAAAATGTTCCTCTTAAATAGGGCTTTCTAGTGGTGTATAGTTTTCTGGGGTTTACTTGGCTTTAAGTGGCACTTACGCGGTTTTAGCAGTTCTTGATAGACACAAAAATTTAGTTTTTATTTTACCACGATCGTGGAATCGACGGAATCTAAACAAAAACCAGTCTAAATGAAAGTTCA
>NW_017547257.1:1843370-1926788 GCF_001854935.1 Bemisia tabaci
GTGCCGCCCTAAAGTCAATAAAAGCCAGAGACCTAAATACCATTAGAAAGCTCTATTCAAGAGGAACATTTTTAAAAAAAGTTCATTGAAATCGGTTGAAATGCAGCGGAGTTATGCATTTTTAAGAGTTTCCACTTAAAAAAATGGCAACGTCGCACATCAGCAGCCGAAGGTGAAAATACGGCTCGTGTTGTACCCCTTACTGCTCTGTGTAATTATTTCAACGTAAATTGAACATAAGGGACCCCCAGTTCGCGAATGACTTAGTGATAAGGCGCATTCACATTGCGCAAAAGCGTTTGTGACCAACTTTGAGCGGTCATATCTCGGAAACTAAACGTTTCCCCGGGATGATCTTGTACTCGTTAGAAAGATGAGAATCTGAACTTTCATTTAGACTGGTTTTTGTTTAGATTCCGTCGATTCCACGATCGTGGTAAAATAAAAACTAAATTTTTGTGTCTATCAAGAACTGCTAAAACCGCGTAAGTGCCACTTAAAGCCAAGTAAACCCCAGAAAACTATACACCACTAGAAAGCCCTATTTAAGAGGAACATTTTAAAAAAAAGTTCATTGAAATCGGTTGAGATGCGGCGGAGATATGAATTTTTAAAGGTTTCCACTTTAAAAAATGGCAACGTCGCAACCCGGCGCTTCTAAGCAAAACGGTGACCGGTTTTGGGCGTCTGGGAAGCTACTGTATCGCCCCAAGTGATCAAAATTCGAAAATGCCTTGAGGCATTTTTGGCCGTTTTTTCACACACCTCTTTGACAAGAAATTCAACGCAATAAACACAGGATTTTCTTAAAATAAAAATATCGCATTCGAGTGCAGTTTGGATATCAGTATCAAATGCGATATTACATACATAACAGTCGCCTCCTAAGCGCAGCATCGCGCTCTGCACCACCCAATCGCCAACACCTCTTATCCTCTCAGAGATCATCAGGAAATCCACACTTCCTAATATCTTCTTTCACCCCCCCCCCTCCCCGGTTACCAACCTATCACTGGACGTCCACGCCGTCACAATAAGATGCGAATTTGATCCTCTAAAAAACGCTACCTTTATTTCGTTGAATTTCCTTGACAAATCGACAAAAACGGTGAGCTCATTTTCGGGAAACAAAAATACGCGTTTACGGTTTTCTTGGTAACCTTTGTTTGCTATCAGCTGATGTTTTATTTCCATTTCCCAGCCAAGTCGACGGAGTTTATACGTCCTTTCTTCATTGAATACATTTACTAACACCTGAGCGCTTTTCTAATACGACAGTATTGGAACTTTCCCGCTTGGTTTTTTGTTTCAATGTCTGTCTTCGGGCTAACATATGTGCGTCCTTATCGCAGCAAAATCAACCACAACCATATTTAAATAAACTAAGTACTGTGGATTTTTTGTTCACAGGTGAACGTTCGTGCCACGTCGTTTCATTCTCGCCTAGTTTTGAGCCTAATGATCTCTATCTCTAACTGTCCTTCAGATTCTCTGACTCAACTTTTATAAATCTCTTGTATCTTAGTTTATTCATATAGTTGTCAGGAACTGCTTCTTCGCGTGTCTTTTCTTATATTTTTGTACTGCTCTTCAATAGAAATTAACAGCAGGCAACACGAGTGTGGGATTGAAGGAAGTCGTTATATCATCTTATGATTTTTCAAACCACACTGGAAAGAAAAACAACACATTGGATCTAGAGTCCAGACTCTTAAAAACATCGACAAGAAAAAGTACTCTTGATTCAATCAGAATCTAGCTTAAATCAAGAACCCAAGCCTCTTAATTTAAGCGGATTTCGTTTTGATTCAAGCAAAAATCCGATTCAATCAAGAATATTTTTTCTTGTCATTGTTTTCAAGAGTCTGGACTCTAGATCCAATGTGTTTTTGTCTCCAGTGCACATGTAGAACGTAAGACCTCAAAGTCTGAGTACAACGGACGAATTCTGGTCGTCGATAAATTTCGAAACACATAAATCAGTTTTGTTTTACACACCTTTTCTTGTCACAGTGTTCCAAAACTTACGCTTTATTTTATCTCGACATCCCCCATATTGTATTTCTTTTATTTTAGCATGTTCTGTCAATTTTCAATGAATAAATCAAAGAATTGTTCTTTGTTATACACTTCTAATTAATTATAAGTGGCTTTTTTTATCGGAACCCCCGTCAAGCTGTATCCTGATGCTGACAAAAAGTTAAAATCAAAATCATGAAACTTAAATCAGAATATTGACATTATCAAAATAACCTGGTGAATCCTACTTTCATGAGATAACCGCAAAATTTTTTCGCGCAGCTAAGCACTCTATTTTCCTTTTTAAGGTTTTTTATGGCTCGCAATTAGTTTACATAGACCAACTAGGATATTTGCACCGAACAAATGTCAACTGAGTCGGAAGGTTTGTTGGGATATCGCACAAAAAATGTCTGCCGATATCCATCCGTAGCACACCCAACGAAAATTTTGAAGCCAGAACTGATCAATTTAAGATGAGTGTACCCGGTTGGGTTGCTGTAGGAGTATAGCGACTTTGAGAAAAACCCGAGGGATTTCAAAGCCGGATCAAGCGCGGCCCAACATCGTTCCGCTGTAGGTTTTCTGGTAAACGAAGGGTTAAACATGTAGGAGCGCCGTTGGAACGTCATTTTTCTCCTGCATTAAAAGCAGAGCTCCCTCTCTACCCGAATGTCTCCTACAAAAAAAGCTCTTTGGAAAGGTGAATTGTGAGCCGAGCTTTGCATGTCCGGAAAAAAAGCCAAAACGAATTACAGCTAATGGCCAGGGAGTCATTGCAGCTGCAGCGGTGGTACCGCACAGTGGATCGAGTCAATCGTAGGGGACGGACGTGAACTTCATGACTAAAGCCGCAAATTTTGATGTTCATTCCGTCACATTATAAATTTCAAGGAGTGCTCATTGTGAGGAGACGCCAATTTTCCCAGACATTACAGGGGGAAATTGGGCGTCTCCTCACATCATGAAATGAAATCATACGAGGAAACTAATGTAACCGCTTTTAGAACCTCAAAATTTTGTATACACGGAGTTATGGAGCTTTTAAAGTTTCTAAATTTTTTCCCATTTCTCCTATTTACGCGATCCACTGTGCGGCGCGGCGGGACTGCGCTTCTATTCATTCGCGTAAAATGCAGCTCAAGAACGTTCCCTAAACTAATATTTACGTGTCTCACACTCAGCAGTCAGGTTTCTGCAGATTTCGAATATTTTTCGGAGGAAGCTTGTTTTTGCACCTCCATACTCAATCCCACCCGACTATTGATGAATGTGTTCCGCTGAGCAGTTTCCTATCTATTTGTAAATACTAGTCATGTAACGTTCAGATTTTCTATTTGTTATCATATTTTATTAAATTGAAACAGAAATGGAAGTAAAATTATTTTGATGGTTATATGTGGTTTTTATTTGCTTTATTACAATCCACACTGCGCAAAATCGCACTCCGAATTCCAGATGCAGGGGTGGTTATAACAGTGCAGCCCAAGTAAGCGGTCCAACTACCTCAAGCGATTTGAACATGTCTATTGCCGCGCATAAACGCAATGAAGTTTTTTTAAATTTTATTGCCGGAGCGTTTCAACACGAGTGTCATCTTCAAGGCATTACAGATACATAAAACCTAACAAAAAAGGCAAAAGATCATGCACATTAAAAATAGACACCAAATAGTACTTAACTAAAAAGCAATAAAGTACATTCACATTGGAATAAATCGATTTATAAAGTTGAACAAAGGCTTACGAACAGTTATCAAAGACAAAGCGAGTACATGTGACAGAGACGAGTTACAGGTTGTTTGCCGCCGATGGTCCAGGACTGCTGTAATAATTTCATTGATGCAGTATCGATTCTGAAACAAGGCCCCGAACCCAAGCACTCCTTCGTTGGAGGAAAGAAGATCTCCACCGCACTTGATCTTTGATGCCGTCTTCATCACCGAGTAGATATTCCTGACACCTTCGTGCAGGAATATTGCTTTTGACGGACGATTGTTGCGACCCGCTCTACCAATCTTTTGGACGAAGTCCAACAGACTGTTTGGCAGGCCAACAACAATCACGGACCGACACTCTCCATTGTCGATTCCTAAAGATGCAGCCGATGTCGCAACCATTACCCTTGCTTGTCCCGACAACCACTTCCTTAATTGCCCGGCTTTCTCACCTTCTCCCATAGGCCCGGTGAAAGGAACGTTACAAATTCCTTTCGTTTCCAACAGGGCGCTGTATTCCGTCACCTCCTTAATGGTCGGAAAAAGACCACGGTGTGTCCTTCCTTACATTCGAAGGTGAGGAATCCAACCAATCTCTTCAGTACTTTTGTCTTGTTTGTTAGACCGAATGGGCCGTGTACTGGATCCGTCATCGTATTAAAATAGATTATTTCCCTGTTGGAAACGAAAGGGATCTGTTTTATCAAAGGAACTTTCCTTCCATCGACCAATTGCTCAATCAGATTCAGGAACTCTGCAGGGAGTGTTGCCGATGCGAACACAATCTTCGACGACTTCACACAATCGGGGCCCAATCTCGTGCAAGCGTCCCGAAAGGTGAAGCCCCACGACACGATTGTGTGCGCCTCGTCGAACACCATCCCTACAGGACTCAGAATAATGTCATTGCATAGGAGAATTGATGGGCCGCTTCCCCAGAGCCTTTCGGGAGTGCAAATAATGAAAACCGGCGATTCATTCAACTTTTCCTGTAGATTCTGTAGGAAGACATCATCTACAGGAAAGTCGCTTAAATTAATAAAGCATAACGAATTCTTAAATTTTAAGGACATGTCTTTGATCAATGCCAGCAGGGGCGATACAATAATAACCAAATGATACGGCCTCATCAGCAAGAATGGGACCAGAAAACATGCAGTTTTCCCATGCCCAGTTGGTAGCGAATAAGCTGTTGCTCTTTGACTTAAAATGTGTAACATTACAGCAAGCTGTATCGGCCTTAAATTATCAATTTGCAGGAACTGCTTACTCAAGTCGCGCAATCTGAAACAAAACGTTGGAAATAAGTTATTAAATACTCACTGTTTCTCCGTCTGAAGGCGACTTGTCACCCGATCATACCACACATCCTTTTCAGTTATTTGGAAGCTGAAAACCAATACACTCATTTAATTAAACTAAATTAATATGAATCCTATTTTTTATCCTCACGAGAATAGTCTTTCAACCCTAAGGATTCTAAATTATCTGAATATTTTTAACATCTTCCAATGCTGAGTTGAAAATAAATCTCAAGTTTGTCCCATTATAATGGCAAAACAATTAAGCTTATTGACCTTCCTACTTTCCCTTTTGGAAATTTTTATGAAACTCAAGTCCCCACTGGTAATAAGTTAAAAGTTAATGGAATTTAAAAGACGAATCACTACAGCTTGATGACCCTCTGAATATCTTTTATGGAAATTTTCGAGACGGTGCAAGTCGACATCCCGTAACTAGTCGGTAGCTAATGCGAATATTAATTCGAATCACTGCAGTTTGCTGACTCTCTTAACTCAAATGTAACTTCTTTAGAATGTTTGAGTGAACATGTGGCAATATGTCTTAAGCATGTCGTATGTTCAAGACAAATTTCTACTCTATTGTTTTTTAAATTCTTAATAGAAATAATAATAGTGATTGGAATATCTGTATTACTACATAACAGTAAGAACCTCTTACCTCTGAGTTGTACTGATGTCTACAGTAGGGGTTGTAGATGATGATATACTAGATGATGCAATTGGACTAGCCATCGTCTTTTGAGATGGGTGTCTGTCTACAGTAGGGGTTGTAGATGATGATATACTAGATGATGCAATTGTACTAGCCATCGTCTTTTGAGACGGGTGTCTGTCTACAGTAGGGGTTGTAGATGATGATATACTAGATGATGGAACAATTTTAGCCATCGTCTTTTGCGACGGGTGTCTGAAAAATAAATTGAGGATTTGCAAATTGCGAAATACTGACGAATCACTACAGCATGTTGACAACTAAATTTATCAGGGATATTATCATGTTCGCTGTGGTCCGCTTCCGGTCATTTGTCATTTGCTAATGGCAATATATGGACGAATCACTACAGCTTGTTGAATCCTTAAATTTATCTTTGATATTATTATGATCGCTGTGTCCGCATCCGGTCATAGGTTCTTAGCAAATTGCAGATTATCAACGAAATACTGCAGTTTGTTGAAGCCTTAAATTTATCAAGGATATTATCATGTTCGCTGTGGTCCGCTTCCGGTCATTTGTCATTTGCTAATGGCAATATATGGACGAATCACTACAGCTTGTATCTCGCAAATGAATGCATTTCTATAATTTAAACGTTCGACACTTCTTAAAATATTTGCAGCCATCCTTTTCTCTTTCCACCTGGCTTTATGAGCAGCATTGTACGTATTCATAATTGTATATCTTAATACTGCTGTTAATATAGGAACAAAAAAAATTGAATAAAATAGAAGAAACGAGATTTTAAACAACATATCTATTTGCCCTTCATGACCAAACGAAACGTTAACTCTCGAATACTTCATCCGCTACCATATGTGGCTAATTAGCTACATCCAGCTTAATTTATCAATATGAATATTGTTTTTTAATTTTTGGTAAAATTAGTCAGACTAAAATGTGTAATAAGTATATATTTACAATATTAGTCCTATTAATAATGACTTTCTACAGGTGAAATTTAATGATATTCTACATGATATTCGAAATTTCTATAATTGCCGTGTTTATAATTATTATAACATGAGGATACCAACCAGTGTGAGTAGTAGTCACATTATTTAAACTTATAATAACAGTTCTAACCTCTTGACCATTCATTATTAGTATGATAAATAACAGAAACAATTTAAATTTCTGAAATGTCCTATACATAGAAGTAAATAAATTACACTACTACTGCTGCATCCAGTAACTTCTTTTACACGTACTTAGCCTATTTTAACCTTTGACCACTTACCTACGTGATGGATCTTAGAGAAATATCAACAATTGGTTGCGCGGAGTGATAAAAACCGATTTCGCGCAACCGACTTCATATCAGATAATATCATGCTGCCGTCGGAGTAGCAGATATTAGCAGCTAAAAATTGTTTAGGAGGCTTCTCAGGGGTCCTGTGGGTCTGCCCCAACAAGTCCCAGCGTGGCACTCCTTGGCACTTGGAACGAAAGTTAATATAAAGTTTTATTTTCAGCATTTTTGGCGCGAGGACTTTCAGACGGCATAAATCGTATTCAAACCTATTTACGGCTACATTTTAGTAGTGAAAAATGATCAGCAGCTTGCATAGAGTAAGATTACGTCATTGGAAAAGGTCTCATGAAATGTTAAAATAGACTAAAGAATGTACAAACATTGGTGCGTTTTTAGAGGAAATTTTAGATTGCCGACTTAGCGGACTTTAGAGGCCTGTACCATCAATATGGGGGATGAAAATTTAAAAACTATCATCAAATTCATATAATATAATACTCGTAGAACACATTTCCGGTCCTAAACATTCACAATCCCGGAATCGCCCATGTCCGACCTTTTACCCGTATCGCCACACCGTGCGCCGTCTTGCCCTCCCCCACCTCTTCCTTGACCTGGTCCTGGTCCTGGTCCTTGCCCACCTGGGCCACCACCACCTGGTCCTTGATTGTCATCAGGGCCCGGCTGCCCGCCATTAAAATCTACTGGCGCGCCGGGCCTGCCCGAAAATCCGCTCTGAGGGCCTCCACCTGTTCGTTTGTCATTGCACCCGCACCTAGTGCCTGCAGAGCTGAGCGCGCAGCCATGGCCGACTGGAGTTTGTAGGCATTGAGGTCGTTATCAAAGTCCGCACTATAGTCGGGATACGATTGAACACGATCCTCGGCAAGATGAGGACTGCGGGCTAAAGTAGATTTGGGCGACATCTTATTTATGAACGTTCCGAGTCTTCCAAGGTATGAATCCGCATCGGAATCATTGTACCTGACTCGGGGGAGCCCGGTCAAGTATGCGGCGCCTACATGGTGTCCGACCCTGTTGGCGCGGATTGAAGCAATTACCGTCGGGATAGCGACGAAATCCCGCGGTGATGGGCATATCGCAATTAAGGCGCTTTTGATAATGCGGGAGGCAGCTTCTGAGGCAACGCCCATCCGGTGAGTCCCTGCGGGGAGGCCTGTGTAGCGGAGCAGAGCATCAGGGGCTAATTCAAAACCAGTGGCATTTGCATACTCATATGGTTCAACCGGCCGAACCCCGGGTATCTGGGCGACATTGAGGCAATGCAATGTGCTTGCCCAATGCCCTAACGTGTGAGCTGCAGTGGTTAGGGCTGTCATATCTGCGCCAGGAAATTTAAGAGTCAACACCTTTAGCACATATCCGCTAGGGGCACCCTGACCGGTGTGGTGATTGGTCAACCACCAGTTCGCTTTTGTCGAAACAATCACTGTCAGCGCTGTTCTCAGTGCCTCGACAGTGTATGTGTTCGCTGGGACAGGATCCCATCCTTCAGCCTCCACAGGTGGCGTCGGGATTGGCATCCAGTCTCCATCTGGTTGACCGTTGACCTTTCGCAACAAACCAAACATCACACAGGTCATGGCGCCACTAGTCATCAAGTCTAGAGCAGCAGGCGGCAAATTTGCAAATTTTGATCTAGCCCATGCACCGGCTAAAGACACAGCCCTTTGCAGGTTACTGCCAACCAGCAACGGGAGCTTGATGTCGTCCGGGAGGTTCGGGTCCACCCCCACGGCGACACTCGCCTCCAAGCTCCCGTTGATGGGAGGCAAAGAAATGAGAAAGCCTTGAAGAGGCATATTGATATCCTGCTGATGCGCCATAGTGTGTTATTAGAGGGAATTTCGAGCGGAATTTGGAGGAAGACACGACTGGAATCCGAAGAACTTCAGAGTGATTAGGGTGAAGAAACGGAGAAAGAAAACATCGACCGAAAGAAGCAAGAAAATTTTAATATAAATCTTAGAAAGCAAACGGAAAATACCTATGTCCTTATAACAAAAGAAGTATGAAGCTTGTCTCAACGTCCAAGATGGGAGTACACATGGGAGTACATATGCAATGTAATATAATCAAATGCATCTCGATAAGGTTACCTTCCTTGATATAAGCGATTGGAAGTAATCTTACTGAACTTGTAAATTGGGTTGGTAATCTAACCCTAAAATTCTCAATGAGAAGATCATCCATGGGAATGATGTAGAATGCTCCTTAGTTTTCTGAGCGTTAAACGAGTGGATACTCGAAACACCTCTTCGTGGCTCAATCATGATAAAATGGTCGAGAAGTTTCTCCGAGATCAATCACCTCTCCTCATTTGCATCTCATTAATTTGTACCGCAAACAATTATTAATACCCCACTGATAACTGTAACCGTATCCGAACGAACGTTTACATGTTATTTTGTCGCTAGGCGTTCCGATTCAGATCCCTGAAGAACGGTAATCAAAAGGAAAAGCCTGATTTTTTATCTCCACTGACACTGTTACCTTCGACCGTTAATTGTAAACAAGCGTCTGTCGCGATTTCGATGGTAGGGGGTGTCGCCGTATCCCCACACCCCCCTCGCGACTCCACCAAAAATCGGACGCCGTGGCGGCGCCAACCGATCTACCCCACCCCCACCTCCCTCCTCTCACGCTGCGACTCGACAGTTTGACCGTGCTAAGGGAAAACGACTTACAAACATTCGTACATTGCCTAATTTCTGTCGTTTAAGTGTTTTTTTTTTAAAAAAAATATATAAATAAATTAAATAAATCAAAAAAAGCTACCAAAATTTCTCCTTGAAATATTCAGATGTCTCAGATTAAAAGGCGAATACAATTCTCTAAAAAAAAATTGGAATAATAGTACCCTAAAGTTTATCTTATTGAGACAACACAGCCGAGGCATTGCGTAGCTGATTTTTTTATTCACTTACTTACAATGTAAGTTCTACAATCGCATTGCATTCAGCAAAAAGGAACCAGCGCGATGACAGTGTTGTAAAAATGTTGCTTCCTCATAATTATCTAAAGAATCTCCTAAAATAGCAAATATTTTTTGCTTACTACCAAAAACTTGTTTATTTTAAAGGAAAATAAGCCTGTAAGTAATACTGTATTTATATTGAGTGTTTTTGGCAGAAAAGAAGTAGTCACACGACTTTGAAAACACTGTAATCGCGCTGGTTCCTTTTTACTAAATGCGATCGAATTGCAGGTAATTGATAAAAAATATTAACTACGCAAAGCCTTGGCTGCATTATCTTAGTAAAATATGAATTACTACGCTATTTTTACAACCATGTTTAACATTCTAAAGTTTCATGATAATTCGTATCTCATCTAAAGAAATTTGGTAGCGTTCAGTGACTCATACGGCGTTCTCCCTTAGCGAGGCAGTGTGTTAAGTGAGTAATCCAGCAGGTGGGATCCGCGACAGGAGCTCGAGCGGGCGGGTCGGGTTGTGTCCTTCTTGTTAACGATCGTAAACGTCTGAATTAATTTTCCGTCGATCCTCCAATTCCCTCCCGGACTCATCTACATTGTTCTACTCAGTGCCTACAAAGACAGTCTGGATATTAAATAACTTACACAATTCGAAACCTTGTAAACATTGAGCTGAAGAGTCTGTGCACTCGTCGAATTGCACGGTACAAGTCGTGTACCTTTTACACGGCGATTGATCGATTATCGGAATTTTCCCTTTTGAAGCTATGGTCAAGAATCGATTATTAGGTGTCCGTTGCGAACACCCTGTCTATCGATCCTTTCCCATAGGTTTAAATAGCAGATCAATCAGTAATAGAAATCACGACACGCCACTGCTCGGTTACCCTTCTCTTTCCTGTAATCCTTTGTGTATTTCCGTTTCTTCTTTATTGTTTCTACTTCGATTTCCTTCCTCAATTTATTCTGTGGATTAGATAAACGAACATTTACGGAATTTCATGGGTGTAATTCACTTCTTTTTGCTACAGTTGCCAGAGCAAGCCTGCTTGGCATTCACTTCGATTTTTACTCAATGCATTCTGCCAGTTTTACCTGGCGAGAATCTGCGGAATCTCATGGGTATAATTTTCTATCCGCTCCTAAAATTTATGGACAAGCAGTGCTTGTCGTTTACTTTGATTCACTCAGTGCATTTTGCAAAGTACATTCAGCGAAAATTTACGAAATGTCATGCGTCTAAAATTTTAGGGTGAGCAATGCTTGCTTTGCTCACCCGAACTGCATGCCATCGGGTGCACCACAAGATGTGTCGACGGCATGAACACTTCGAGCGGTAGTGCTGAACTAAGTGATTTAAGCGTGCTCTTGTTGACAAAATGAATGCACTTATTCCCTTCGACTGTGTGGGCATCATCACCTTTCAGGTAATGCTGGTCTTTCTGAAACTTGTCTTTCTCAAATATTCGGACCAGCACGCCGCCTTCTGCTTCCAAAGGGACGAAGGCTAGACACCCGTGTTTAGTCGGTTCTTCTCTGAACTGGTACGTTCCAAAAAGTAGAGCCACTGTGTCGCGGGCGATGGAGAATTTACGTAATTATTTCTAGTCTCCTGTAAGACACTCAATTGTGGAATGGAGTATATTCCGGTCCAACAGATGGTAAGTACATCGCTAATACAATAATGATACAACTATACGAGCTCCCGTGTATTGCGGAGTATTATCTTAAATCGAAGGCGTTTTTCTATTTCTGTATTTTCTGTTTGTATCGGTAAGATATGCCTAATATTTAGGGATCGGGCCAGGATGGCCACCGCCACCTACATTTTACGATTCAGAGAAATTAGACGATATCTGACAGATTCTGTCAAATACAACAGCCTCCATCTAGAGACGATCTCGTGTTTTGTGCTCATAACAAAATCTTAATGCATCCATCAATCAATTTCAAACTTGGACGTGGCCCGACAGTTTTCATGATATAATTATCAGAATACTTCCGTATTTAAAGACGCATCCATGTTTGGAAAGTTTCAGCAAAAACCTACATCGTAGTCCACCATGTTGGATCCTCCATGGATTGAGTAGCTGCTGCGTACCTCAGATACTTTTTGCGTGCAGATGAAACAGTTTGGGATTCGTCTGCTGTCCCGCCACCAGTATTTCTGAAACTCTTCTTCTCTGCGGCAATCTCAGACCTGGACTTCTTCTTCTGTGCGTTCCATTTATTCAGGAGTTGCTCTGGTGATCGCGTGAAGCCGTTCTGCTTGAATGCTATGGCTATTTTGTCCCACGCTAACTTCTTTGCAGACCAAATCACTGCATCTGAGGTATTGTTCGCTAGGATGTGCTCGTGCTCAGAAAGATTACCGAGCAGCTCGATTTCCGCTACCAAGAAGGGCCGTGCTTTAGGCTGGGCGGGTTTGGGTTTTTGGGCCTTTGGCAGGCGGAGCTGTGCTCGGTTTACGGACAGAAGGTCTACAAGAAAAAGGGCTACAAAAAAAGGGCTACCTTTTTTTGGTCTACAGTCAAAATGTCTACGTGAAAATGCCTATTAAAATAGCGTCTATAGTAAAATATGTCTGCGGTATTAAAATGTCTCTGGTTTGACTGCCTACTCCAAAAATGTCAAAGTACGTATTTATGTCGTCTTATAAGAATCTCATTTGAAAGTGTATACCCAAAGACAGAATGAGGCTGTGGATGCTGCAGTGCAGCATCCATCGCTGCAGAAACTGATTCGTAAAAATTGTGAGTCACATTTCGCGAATAATTGACTCTAAAAATATCAACATGTATATTTTATATATTTTTTATTTATTTTTTTATTTTTTAAATATATTTTATGTATTTTTAGTGGCCAACATAAGTATTTTGACATTTTCTAAGTGGGCAAACAAACCGTAGTCATTTTAATAGCGTAGACATATTTGACTGGAGACTTAATTTCAGTAGGCATTTTAATGTAGACGTTATGACGGTAGACTAAAAAAGGTAGCCCTTTTTTCTGTAGACGTACTGTCTGCATACCCTGTGCTCGACACACGACTCATAATAACGATAACAAAACTGGGTAAGACGACGATAACACAATGATAACGAAATTAACAGAAGGGCAGGGCAAAATTGGAAGTACATGTTCTGCCAAACGGAACTATGTGCATTATGACGTGAGTCCTGTTATGCATACATGCTTATGAGTCTCAGGGCTCATGATTTAATGCCCGTAGTTCCATTTGGCAGAAGTGCGTCCAAGTAAGGTTAGGCACGACCGGACGAACATGAAACGAAACTCAGACCCACAAGGCGAAAAGGAAGCTTATGGCGACGCTGAATACTACCTAACCTAATTGACTGCCGACATGTGACTCTAATCTCAGAGGTCATCATTTTCCGACCCCGAGGTCATTTTTTGTGAATGTTTATCGAATAAATAGTGCAAAGCAGATGACGCCCCGCAATTGCATCAGCCATCTGCTTATCAACCGATGACTATCAAACCACGGCCAAAGCAGGAGTCATACATCGCTGACACTCCAAGACCTCTAGTTTGGCGCTAACTACTGGTCACCGGACTAGCACATTATCAGGAGTCTGACAAGCAGATCGTACAAACGGCCCTTAATTCTGATCCGAAAGATGTACCTAAGCACATCGCTCATATCAGAGTGCTACAACTCTACGAGCTCCCTTGTATTGCGGAGTATCATTCTAAATTGAAGGCGTTTTTTGGTTCATGCTCCGTAGCTCCCCTCCGATCTCATCGTATTCATTTACGATTTTCCGTGGTCCATCTTCAAAAAACTACTTATTTTTGTCATGTTAAAGGTGTACGCACTTTCCTTATGCACCATGCGATCTTTTATGATAGAGAGCTCCTTCATTATATTTAAGTAATGGGCTGTAACCGAACATGAATAGATGTTTCCTAGTTTCACCTGAATATGGCGGAGCTATAAAAATTTTAATATAGCCAAATGAAAATAAAACGATAACCAAAGATTAAGATCAAACTAGATTCTAAATTGGAAACGGATTCTGATTTGACTGCTACTTGGAAGACGCTGTTGTGTTAAGAGTTAATTTTCGTGCAATCTCTCAAAGGAGCTCCAGCCTTGCGTGGAAAAAATATCCAAAAGATGTGCGGTTTTCAAAACACAGAACTGCTCGGTGGAACTGTGCCTCTTATTAAACGGCGTGGACGCCGTTTATGAATCAATAGCTCCCGTGTGGAACGCGCCTGGTTGAGTGGCCGCCGACGAGAAGGGATGCGGAGATTTCTCGCTTCACACGCTCTCAATTTCAGGATATCCCAGCCCGATCGATCGCTGGCTCGTTCCATTAGCGAAGTGACGCTTCATTCAATAATTTTCCATTGTCTTTTCGTCTTTCGACCTCTACATAATTTAGTGCTCCTGCGTGTTTTTTGATGGATACTAGTGTAAACAATGAACGGATTTTAGCGGGAAAGTCCAGTTAAACTCAGAATTATGTGTTTTGGGTCACTGACACCGGTAATCGCTTTGCTTAACTGATCTGCCCCTTCTCCCTGCTGAGAATTTAACCGAAATAACGTTAATTCCTTAGTTAAATAAGATCGTCGCAATACAACCGAACTCACCGGTAAAATACCAGGTTGCGTCATGGATTTTCAACAATTAACAGCGAATAGAACTCTAGGCCAAAACATACTTAAATCAGTGTATCAATTGATCATCATGCTTTTCATCAATGCTTAATAAAATATCATTAATTTAATCAATTTTATCAAGATTTAAAATCTTGATTAAAAATCAAGGCACGTACTTTTAGATTTCAACATGAAAATACTTATTCAGCGCCGGGAGGGGCCGATTCCTCGTCTTCGACACCCGGAGGAAGAATTTCTACGTTCACTTGCACCATCACCTCTTGGGATTCAGATGAAGCCACAGGGACGGGAGAATTCACCCCCAGGAAAAGCGGACACCGTGGGTTTGGCGGGGGTGTCGCTGGTTGAGTTATTCGTCTGCCCACCACTCTCCTTGTACGTGTGGTGGCTAGGGTGGGCATCGGAATAACATGAATTTCGTCGTCCCTCCTCCTGCGCCGAATCGGAGGTCTTCTCGTTGAAGGAGCCGGGTATGCATGTTTTGCCATAACATCACAGTCCTGAGAGTGATTTTTCTTTAGATGCGCATTACGCATGAAAACATACAAAATGAAAAATAAAAACAGTGAAATGAAGACGGATTTTGTCAGGATCGAACGACTGGTGTCTGAAGTTTGAATGTAAGTTGAGAAGAGTTTCGGCAGTGGAAAATAAAAACAAGTTTTTATTATTCAATTAACAAAACAACCCTTGAGGAAGGCTAGAAGGCTACCCAGGACTGTAATCAGGAACCTGAAATAAAACCGAAATTCATATGAAAATACATATTATTCTTTACATAAACGAACCACAAAAAAATTTACTGGACCTCCCTTACATGATGCAATCGCAAGCAGTTCATTCACATCTACAAGTGGAAGCCACCACAGATGATCTCAGCAAGAATTTTGACCGAAACAAATACAACTATTTAGTAATCAAAGATTAACACCCAAATCAGAGGCTTGAATGCTCAAGAATCTTTTTGATATCGATTAGGTCGCGTCGGATAGGTAATATTTCGGCAGTAGGAATAAATCAACTTTAGGACGGTATTCGTCTAGTCCAAGTTGGTGGTTTAAGTGATTCGTTAAAATATGATTCCTTCTAAAATGACGAAATTCATAAGTAATTGTTGAAAAGTGGAGAAAATGTAAATATTTTACTTTTTCTTGTATCACAGATTTTACAATTAAGAGTATATAAGATATATAGGTTACAATTATGTTAGGTAAGTAATATATTTTGGAAAATAAAATGGTAAAGAGACGAAAAGGGCTTTAGACTCGGTAACACTTTAATTGTCACCGAAGTATCAAATAACAATATCCAAATTATACCTTCCATTTAAGTTACGTAATTTTTGTACTATTTATTTTCAAAAGACATAAAAGGACCCAGTTTGCCTGTGGCTTTTTGTCGTATATAATCAAATCGCTCAAAATTAGGTTTTGGCCTTCAAACGATTTTCGAAGGACTTCATACTTGCGTAGAAGAAACGATCAAGGTAGGGAGATCAAGGGGGGGGGGCGCAACTTGCCTGTAGCCTTTTGTCCTTTAACGACACATCGCTTAAAAATAGGTTTTGCCCTTCAAACTTGGGTACAAGACAACGATTCAGGTACGGTAAATTATACCTTCCATTCGCCGGCTGCAAGGATGCGGACAGCCTCACAAGTAAGGATGATCGCCAGAGTTGGGTCAAGGACGTTGAAATTCAACAACCCCCTCCTCCCGCCGATGAAACCTCCAAAGTGAGCATCATTCGACGAGATTAGTTTCGGATCTTTGAATCGGGGAACTGAGCACAAAACGCCGGCCCGAATTGCTTGCATGATTCATTATTGCATGTTTACGATAGCACCGAAGTCAACATATTAAAACAGTAGGATATGTTATTCCTTCCGTAGGATATGTTATTCCTTCCGTGGGCTCACCCTGCACGCCAGCAATGCCGCTCATCGCGCATGTAAATGATGATCGTTGGATACGAGACGACGACGTTCCTTACTTCGCCGCCTTGGCGATTTGCATCGAGCCAACGAAGCACGTCTGCGGGCAGGGACAAGTCTGAAGAAATACGTAAGGGGTTTGGCAGGGGGTTCATTATCCCTAGTTCACCTTGTAAGTATGAAGCGATGTGGGGTAACAGAACAGACTGCTGAGCGCCGGGCTAGAGACTCAGGCCACATGCCACAAATAAAAAAGGGATGAAAATGAACAAGGAACACAAAACTTTAATTTGGCGTGACCAAAATTTACAGAGACATTACCGACCCGTCCGATGAAAGATGGGGGGCCCAAAAAGGGAAAAATATCGAGAGCAAACGACTTACACGCACATCCAGGAAAAACGAGCCAAAAACGAACTGAGAGCACTCTCGACCAACCAGAAAGCAGCACCTATGGCGTCACTTTCTGGGTTCGAGAGTGCTCCCACGGGATTGGCTGCCGGCCTGGAGGGCGCCGAATTTGATACATTTTAAATTTAAAGGGGACCATACTACAAGTACAGGGTGAGGGTCGCAGGGAGGTGGCTGGAGGAGACGAAATCAGGACAGAAAACCGCCTCGATTCGCTAGGGAAGATCCGCACCACTCCTCGTACATAATTGTAAAGATTAATGGTAAGGATCGGAACGGGAAGAAGATAATTTTTTTGGCCATACTTCGATGCGAACGTCGAACGAAAGTTCGAGTTCCGCCTGTAGACGGACAGGTCAAATATAAATCGCCCTCCCACAAAGGCAGAGGGACTTACATTCGAATAATGATCCTCAAACTTCGACACGAATGCCTTCAACACAGACATTTTCATAAAATGCAGCGTGTCAGCAAGAATAACATGATAAGATACCTTCTTAAAGGTTGTAGAATCATAAAGTTCCAGATCTAACAATGTAAATCGCCTTTTCGTGGGGGCAATTGTAAAATTAATAAAGGCTATTAATTCGTCCAAGACATCCAATATAACAGGTTCGGGAGACATCAAGGGGGTAAGATTCATATATTCTGAATCGATGAATAATTTGAATGGACGATTTTCCGATATCACCTCATGTATGTGAATTTGGTTGTATAAAACAAGGTCAGTGCGCTTGCTTGCAGCCTAATTACGCATGGCGGAATTGTAAACATTTTTTAGAAATGCTTTCTCCACAAAGCCGTCTCCTGTGTCGCAGCATATGACAGAGCCGCGCAAACATAAAACGCAACATAAGAATGGCAAAAGACAAAACTACAGTTAAAACAAGGAAAACTTTAGTTTTGACCCAAAGAAGAAAACACTAAAACTATAACATAGCGTCCGAAATAGCGATGTAAAAAACAGGTGTACAGGTAGATAAAACTGTGCATTTGCGGTTTTGGCAAGAACATACATAAGGTTGTTCATTCTTATATCCTTCTCTGGTAAAAGGACTCACTTTACAGAAAGACTTTCTGACTGGGATATTCTGAGTTCTGCACCTGAAAAGAAAGCAGCTATGCCACGGCATCTCCGTCTAGCTGCGGGCGGGCCATCTCAATTTGAGACTTCGCACATTCTCAGCATTTTGCCTTAAATCGCAGTCTCCGCATCATTTTTATCATCCTCAGAGAGTTCGAAAAAGTATCTGAGATCACAAAAAGAGAAGAGAGACACAAGCCAGATATCATTTTCTTTCTTCTTTGCAACTGAAAACAGAGTTCTTGTCCTGCAAAAAGCAGAGATACCTTGAACTAAAGATTATAGTCTCACAAGAAGATCACTGAGATCACATCAAGAAAGGATCTAATGATTTAGAAACAATGAAATTCTCATATAATACGTAGACCAATTGAGACTCGAAATCCACAATAATAATAGTTTTTAATTGTTTTTTTATTTTTCCATCAGTTATTTTGATTTTTCGTAAAACCGGAAGTTTAGGTATTAATTTAACCTAGTCTTGGCGTTTTATCTCATTTGATTAGTAAGTAGCTAGGCTGGCATACTTGAGGTATTTGGAAGATTGGGAATAATTGGACTGAGTTAAGCAGAAAGGAACCAACCCACATTTTGGAAAAAATTGAGTTATGAGTGATTTCGAACTCAACCACTGCTCTACTATCTATCGCCAAAAATTCAAAGATTTTGTTGGAGCAAATTTTGCAGAAATCGAACTTGAAGTTTATCTTTTACATTGAGTCTTACGCAGGAGCCAAACTTTAAACCTCTTTTTCTCGGTTCGATCCAGTTGTGGCTTGGTTCCTTTCTGTTTAACTCCGTCCAATTCATGGACAGTTCCAACCGCTGCCTCTCTAATTTTCTGTCATCAATTTTGCCATTCGCCTGATGCTTCGGTTGCGCTAGCAGCGCCTACTACGCTAAAAGCCTTTAAAAAAGTAAATAAATTAAACTAAGTCTGAAAACAACCGGGCTGTGAAATCCAGCTAACTTTCGCTTATCTTCCCCGGGCCTCGGAGGAACCGATACGGCGTGACCATGCCTCCAAATCGACCGCACAACACTCTCATTTTCCGTGTTCATCCGGTTGAAAAACGCGGGGTTTCTCCTGGACAGTGACATCATCGAGTGAGGACGATATCGAACACGGAATGCTTTTAGCGTTTATTGTCGTCCCAGGGGACAGATTAGATCGAGCCCGAGGAGCAAGAGACCTGACGCCAAACTTGGAGTTCGCGGCTCGGAGGTGACGCGAAATGCTAATGCTTTTTCACCTGCGTTCGATACTTGAAACTCAACAGCTTGAGATTTATGAGGCAGAGGACTTAGACCCGGGGATGGCTCATCTTCTAAGTTCTCCTTATCAAGTTCGCTCCTCTTCGGGTGATGGAGTAGGTTATCGTTCTACGGAAGAACGCCGTATGAACATCCGAGAGTTGCCAAATCTCCCTTGATAAATCATGCATTTTTGACAACATTCATGCATATTTTTCCTTGAAATTTTTGGGAAGTAATATTCACAATTTCCTTGGAATTTCGGTTTGAATCGAAGGAAACTGGGCAACGTCTGATGGTTCATACGGCGTTTTCCTCAGCGCGGCAGCAGGGGGCGAGGGGGAAGAAATAACTTCTTGAATAACCTGCATGTGTTGCAGGCAAATGATCAAATTGGGCATTTTGCTAAATGCCCAGGCAAAGTGTCAAATATTCTCACTCAGATTAGCCTGTGTCACACTATCAAAATACTCTATCAAAATGTCGAGGTCAAGTGCTGTGATTGGTCCATGTCATCGAATAAGCCAATCTTAACACTTGACCTGAATATTTTGTTTGGTGGCTTTGATAGTGTGACGGCCACTGAAGTTCTGAAGTTTCTGCTAATTTTGGACAAAGTAATTATTGGTCTCGATGTATGGGTATATTTTTAGAAAACTACACCATTATATTATTTCCGTTACAATTTCTGGCTCAGAAATGAATATTCGTTTCAAGCGATACAACACTTTTAAGGTACTAAGTTTTTACAATTTTCACGGCTAAAAATATACGGGGAGCATTGCGAAAAGGAAAAGGCCCTGCACGTTCGTTGTTCGATGAATTCTTACCGTCAAAACGTTGAAAATTTGAGAGATTTATGTAGAAACATACAAAACCTCGTATATTTTCCAAATTTGACTCTTTGCCTAGGCATGTGCAAAATGTCTGATTTGGCTGTTTGCCTGCGACACATGCACACTGCACAGGATTATTCCAAGTGACAAGTTTTTGTTTCCTGCAGATAAGTGCCGTGAGATGTTTATTTTTCTCCATTGTCAGGTTTATTAAATGCGAGGTTGGCACATGCATTACAGGTATAAGAGAAATTAAATTAAACTAAGGAGTCTACTTCAGTAACATTGAGTTAGTTCTGAGGAATGAAAATTTTAAGTGCAAGAGACACTTGAAATTTTAGGACTCGGGGAGAACAAACGAACCGGAATCACCGTGTGACAGTGTATCGTCGGCTGAGGATGAATGGAGGAGGGGGGAGGGTGTGAAATGTTTAATCAGGCCTCCATTCTTGTTCCACCGCAGGATTCTAAGGATCTTAATGAAGATATTCTTTCTGGGATGTGACTGACAGTAGGGATCATCCTGATCTCTCGTCTGTTTCAGGAGGAAAGTATTCTCCGAGCTTGAATTGCCGTTTGAAAAGTAATGAATTTTTTATTGTTTATCAATTATGATTATTAGTTATGTATAAAATATACAATACAAAAACTCAAATCAAAATTTCTATCAAATTCCAGCTCCTTTTTCTACTTTTCGACTCCAGATTGGCGAGTTGCTGTCGGAGGAGCGGCTGTTACAAGAAAAAGAAGAAAAGGAATATTTAATTATTAACGTATATTAGGAATTGAGGCGTTAGCTGGAATAACCACCTATAGCTGAAAACACAGTTCCGAGAAAATCGCATTTAAAGGTTTGATTCTGAGATACCACGCCGGGTTTTCGCGGTAGGACAACTGCATAAGCATTTTTTCGTAATTAACAGGATCCCTTGAACGATCGACCGTGCAGTTTTTGTAAAAAAATTTAGTTTTCACTATAAAATTAACAGTTTAAAAAAGGTTTCAATAGGTGGTTATTCCATAGATCACCTAATCTAAAGGTAAAATGGCTGAATGGTTTATTGAAAAACACGATTAATGCTTTGTGACTCATTATGTGATGCAGTGGAAATTGAACACAAAGAAAACTTTCAATTTTGGCCGTAATTAAGGATAACAACTCAAACAACTTGTAACCAAAGACAATATGAAGGAAAATAGGAACTTAAAAACAGTCATCTTAAAACTTGGATTTATCTATTTGAAAAACTGTCAACAAGTTCACCTGGTGCAGTCACAGTCCCGAGACACTGATGTAGCGGGTCATCGCGTCGATGAACGAAAGTCCCACCGATACGCGTATAGAAAAACTATATAGGTATTCCATATAATTGACCCGCAACCGGTCTGACTTCACTAAAACTGCATTCTTGAGCTGAGTAATCCAGGGACCGACTCGCTATCACTACGAGTGATACCCTAGGATACAATGGTTTGCAAGGAGCGGTCTCCGGGGAAACCACCTCTATGCGTATAGGTGGTTATTTTTTTGCCACTGGATCCAACACATTTTTACCGCAACCCAGGGCAGCATCTGCTGTTTTGACCGGACCGTGGTGTCGTTCAAAAAGCATGCACCATATCAACTTGAAGGGACCGTGTCCTAGCAAAATAATTGGATAATGGGTCATCATGTGCTGTTTAAACGTGATCTGCCCTCTTGGAGGGACCGTGGTTTCGTTGAAAAAGCGTGCATCATATCAATTTGAGGGGACAATGTCTTAGAAAAATGGTTGGATAATGGGTCATCATGTGCTGTTTAAACATGATCTGCCCTCTTGGAGGGACCGTGGTTTCGTTGAAAAAGCGTGCACCATATCAATTTGAGGGGACAATGTCTTAGCATAATGGTTGGATAATGAGTCATCATGTGCTGTTTTAACGTGAGATTTCGTTCGGTTAAAGTTCTGTAAAGCTCACGATGTTCCTAGATCTTTCTTTTGAGTGAATCAGCGTAACCTTTCTGCAGGCTAGTTGCAAAATTAAATCAACAGTATCTTTTAGTATTGAAAACAATTTCCAAGTGATGTTCCCAGGCGGAATGAACTCGCTCATCATCAGGGGCACATAATCAATGATTACAAATATTTCAGCAGCAGATAAGGATAATGAATCCTCTGTAAACACATTCTCAAAATCTGGTGGTCTATTTGTACAATCTACCCCAAAATGAGACACTTACACATGTGACGGTAGTGTGAACAGGACATGGTAGGAAATGAACATCGCTTGATCGAGAAGCTTGCTGAAACCGTTGTAGTGCGCGATTTGACTCACGTAGAGCTTTGAGTTATACAAAACTTCTTCTTCCACTTCTATTTCGGCACAAGCCTCCTTGATATCTGAACTTAAAGGAATAATTTCTTCTTTTCTCATTTTCCTAGTTTTTTGAATTCGGTCTGCAAGCGCTGACACTTCATACTGCCAGTTAGACGATTGACGATTTGTGTGTGTATGGTAAACAACACATCCTTAATGAAACCGGAGGTTCCGCAGGGGTTAATTTAAATAAATGGGTTCCGACTCGCTCATGCGGAAACTGTCATCTGAATGCGTAGTCTAGTTCTTCTGGAAGGAACGGCTGTGGTATTTCGTCAGTCTGATGATTTCGTAAAAATTGGATTTTCCGAATAAAAGTCTTCCCTAATGTGCCGCAGTTTTTTAGAAGTTCTAAGGTAGCCATTTTCTGAGTCTGCAACAATCAAATATCACAGCACAACCTTGAAAGAATTTGTCCATTGACACGGGAAAAGTGAGAAAATGCACCGCCTAGTGACGTCAACTAGCGGTATTTCCCATTTAAACACATGCATTTTCGTAGATTAGGTGATCTTGTCATATTTCCTCTGAAAATTGTTCGATTTCCGAACTAAGGGTATCCTCGTGGCAAATCATATAGCCGGGCTATACGAAGCTATAAAAAGTTTTGTTCATGTATTAAGTATGTGTAGATCGCATTTAGCCAAAAGGAACCAGCACGATTACTTTTACAGTGTTGTAAAAATGTTGCTTCTTTGTAATTCTGAAGAAGCCTCCAAAACAGCAAATAGCTTTGGGTTCACAGAGAAAAACATCAGTCACATGTTGAGGTTCATTTCCTGAAACTTGAGTTTTCCCCAGAAAACCCTCTTTTCATACAAGAAAATCGATTTTCCGGAAAATCCTGATAGGATGGAGGAAAATGGATAGCAACTGTAAAAAGAGTGACATTTTGGTAGCAATGTTTTCTGGTGTTCCCACCAAAAGTCGTCAAAAAATTTAAACTCGTTCTGATGCACCGTGCGTAGTAGATAAGTGGATAGTAAAAACCTACTGAACATGCAAAAAGGTCAAGTTACCTCGATTGGAGCTTTGCGCCGCGACTTTATTAGCCGAGTTAGCTCCAGATCGCACTGATCGTGGAGCAGTGTCGTCATGGGTGGGACCACTAAAAGAATGTAACACGGCACGGCAGCTCAGATACAGATACTAAAAACTTAAAAATAAAGAATACTTGAACACTTTTTGAAGTACATCGAAACCATGACTTATGACTAGACTGGACACATCCATTTTCATTTTACTTATTTAAGGCGAGGCAAGGTACCTACACGGTTTGGTTTTCTGGATTGAATTCGGAGGAATTCGGGGATTGAATTGAGGTTGGGTTTGTTTGTTCGGGTTGGTGATCCGTCTTCTGCACTTCTGCAGTCTGCTGCTATTCGCTGCGAATTATGTACTTAATGTTGCCAGCTATGTCTCTAGTTCTGAAATATTAAATTTTTCCGTGGAAATTCCAAGGAAGATCTAAATTTATTAGTCTTAAGGAAAAATAGAAACTTCCATAAATTTCAAAGGTTTCACTGGCTCGTAAAATGTCATGAAATATTTCACAGAAATTTCCAATCTTTCACATCTGTCTTACGTTTCATGCCACCCTGCATCGAACCACACTATCCATCTCGCAGGGCTTCTTTGAGTCCTTCTTTAGTTGGACCCCCTCCCCCCCCCCAAAAAAAAAAATCTTTCCTTCAAAGCCAGCTGCTCGCCTCCCAACGGATTTAGAGCTCGGTGATCTCTACTAAATATATCTCCAACATGGGGCTAGAGCAAAAAAATCGCCGGTGGCACGCGAAGGATACTTGAGATGTTTCAATGGCACCGTGCACACTTCCTCGGTTTATAATTCCATCGTTTTATATTTTGCAAGTGCGCTGTGGGCTGCTTATATAATCTTGTCTGTACACACACATGTGTATGTCCTCGAGAGTGAATAGCATTAGCGTAGGCGGTGCCGGTTCCATGTTTCTTGAAGGGTGTCTCAAGTGGTGGGCTGAACTTGACACCGGCGAAGAACCCCTCGAAATATTTCCGTCCGAAAAAGTGGACCATAAGGTAGCCCCGAGCCCCGAGCGAAAGTCGGAGCAGTTCGACGTATTTATGCTAAAAGGAACTGTGTTGCACACAAACCCTATGCACGTAGTTCCTTTTTGCCTAAGTACGTCCAGTTGTAAAACGTGGTGTCGGGAGGGCTTTCATTATCGTAGCATCGGCCATCAATGGGACCGAAATCTCATTCATCACAGTCAAGTTGAATGACGCGAGGTATGCCCCGACTTCGAAAAGCACTCGCTCTCGGCTCGGTTACGCGCGGAATGCACGAATTCCTCCGATGTCGTAGCTCCGTATTTTCGCTCGTCGTACTTAGGCCGCGCGCCTTGTTTCGGCTCTGATTAGACAACCCCGGGGGTTGCAACTGTGATTAGAAGTGACAGGCGCCACGCCACGCCACGCCGGGTGCAGCTGAACTCGAGTTCGAGAAGTGCGCCTGTGCTGGGTGACACTTGATGCGGGATGAGGGATGCTAAATCTCCCGGAAATTTCGGAGCTGGATCGGAATCAGAACCGAAGGAAAATTGTATACAGGGTTATTCAAAAGTCACCCACCACTAGCCATAACTTCAGTTCTAATTATGATATCGATATGCGGTTGAAAACGTTTTTCCTCATATCGAGGGGGAAACTTTTTTAGGTGCTTTCCAGTTTACGATCTCCTCGGTGAGAGGGGGGCGGGGGGCAACTCAAAAATTTCAAATTGCCGCCTCCCTCATGGTCAGTGGTGCTTGACTTTTGAATAACCCTGTATAAATGAGACTAATCTGCCGTGCTAAGGAAAAACGCCGTGTGGTCATTCAAGAATCGCCAAATTTCTGTCGTCGAAACGTTTATTTTTGGGGAAATTTATGAATATTTCCCCCCGAAATTTTCAGGAACTCGGTGAAATTGCGAACAAAATTGTCTGTATAATTGGAAGAAAAATCTTCACATGACAACGCCTGAAGGTTCATACGGTGTTTTTCCTTAGCACGGCAGTGATGTAATAGGAATGTTTTGTTGTATTTTTTGTGCTCCTCCATGACGACCAGGCAGTTCAAATCAACCGTTTTTGAAAAAGAAATGGGAATTCGAGAGGATGTAATCGAAATTGGAAGAATCTAGCATGTCTTTCAAACTCAATCGAAAGGCAATCCGCGAATAATGACAAGGAATAAATCATAGAAATAAACTTATGAATGGCATCTCCTTCCTGTGTCTTCTGCTCGTGATAGTAATCATGATGACGAATCGATTTGCGAATTCATATCCTATTTTCAACGTTGCAAACTGTTCAATGAATTCGTGTAAGAACCGCATAAGGAAATTTTGAGAAGATGATGTGGATTACATTCTGCAATAAGGAACCACTAAGAGGACACACTCTAGGACATAATTTGCTAATTCAAAGGTTTTTGTGATGTAATGCGCTGTGACACAGATATAATTATGATTCTTCCTTGAAGTCCAGTTTTCTGTAGTCATACAAACACTAGGTGCTTCTGCAATTTTCACCAGTGTAGTTTCAAAAGTCGACTCGTAGACAGAGTTCAACATCGAGTTTGAGAAATATTTACGACTACGTATGTTATAGTCTGGGGCAAGAAATCCCATTCGATCACGGAATCCCTCATGTTCAACTATGGAAAAAGGCTGGAGGTCTCTGACAAATAAGTTGAAAACTTTCCCATTTAAGGTCTGGTTATCAGCTTTGGTCATCTGTTTCCTTACAAAAATAGGAATTGTGGAGCTTTGCTTTCTCTCACCCGGTGCACTTGAGGTAGTGCTAGGAGCACTAAGAGCCTCTGAGACTTTGACATCGTCTATAATAATAGGATTGCTGGCTGTGGATGTGGAAGAAATAAGCGTTGGTTCACTTTCACCGACTTCTAAAGCCACTGGAGTTTTGCTCCGCTGTATCCGAACTGTGGGGTGCACCTTTTTTGAATTTAGCTTCAAGTTTGACACTAATGCCTCATATGAATATAATATAACGCCTAAATATTTTTATGCCGAATCCCGACGTTACTTCTCAAGTTCTGACGATCAACTAGTGTTCACATAGTGTCTGGCCATGAATGTTCAGAATCTTGCGCAACTTGGCGCTTCTGTTTGACGTGCAGCTCTCTGCGAGATTTCGAAGCGGGATTCATCTTCGATGCCGTGAAGAAGGATGTCAGGTACAGTGATTATCATCCTATCAAATTAGCGTTGCCAGTCCCCTTGAAATCCGAATTTACATATCATCAGGCAATCGGCCACCAGGCAGATTGTGCATATTGCCTATGAAAACGTAGTTCTTTGATATGGACAATTTTTCAAGATGTTTATTTTGGGAAAGCTGTGTATGTCGGGTTGTAGGATACCATTCGACGCAGGAACTTCGATCCCGCTTGTACATTCTCATCATCTCGGGTGTAACAATTGTACTGCTCTTTCCAGTCAAGGATTGTGCTCACGAAAGCATCGGGGTGTTCGTCATTTCAGATCCAGGGTTTGGGATTGCAGGCAGATTAGTGCTTTTTAATGGGAATGTTGAGCAGCCATCATAACAGCATTGCACAGCACAGATATGGACAATTTTTCAAGATGTCTATTTAATGAACCCTCTTTCCCTCTTCCTTAAATGACATTCAAAAAATAACACCGGGGAGATTGATTCAAAAGATAAAGACATCAATACATTTAAGATCAAGAGCAATTTAATGGCAGGTTTTTTTTTTTTAGAAATTAAGTGAAAAATACAATTTGAAAATTCGCAATGCCTAAATGATTATTTTAAAAAAACATGTAATTAAAAAATGTTGTACTCTCTAAATTTTAAACAATACGCCAGAGGAAAAATTCTAAATTTTAGTCATAAACAAGAGAAAAATACAATTTGAATATTCGCAATGCAAAAATGATTCTGTTAATAAAAATGAAATTTCAACATTTTGCATCCTCTACTTTTTAATTCGAGTTATTTTGAGTACATCACCTATGAACAATGCGCCAGAGGAAAATTTTAAGCCTCAGGAAAAAACAAAATACCCATAAATTTTAAACAATACGCCAAAGAAATATGTACCTTAGCTGAGCTTCCTTTCTAACGAGAAACGACAAAACGGCAGCTAATATAATTCGGTCCTCTGATGAAAAGGTAGGATTTCTCCCCTGGCACTTTAAAACTTGTCTTACAAAGTGAAGAATATCCATCCAAGAATCCACAAATACAGAGAAAGATGCAAGTATACACTTCATATCACTGAACAGTTCTTTATCATCATAGATTTCGGCTGACACTATCAATTCTTTAAGGCAAATAATTACAGTTGAATCACTCATATTGGTTCACAAGTAATCACTTAAATAAAAACAATGTTCAAACTTTTAACATTTAGTTGAAAAACACGTAAAATTAAATCATGCCTGTGATGTGGTTTTTGATTTTTCATTAAATTATCAGTAATATCAGACCAATTTGGATTGCAAGTATGAGTAATAAAAAGATCGGGTTTTCCATAAGCTCTGACAAAAGTCATTGCATCTTGGCAACGCTCGTGCATGTATCGAGGCCCACCCGTGAACGATGATGGCAAAATGACCGCTTTGCCTATATCATTTAAGTTACAATCATTTTGCTGAATTGCATCTTGCAAATGGATATACTGTTCGACTCTTAATTTTTTTTGGTTATTTCTTATGTATCTCAGATTTTCCGTTTCAATTTTTGCATACTTATCTACTAAAAATTGATTAAATAAATTACGACAAAATAAAAGCGTATTGTTTCCATCATTCTGTCTAATCATAATGCGGTAAGCATAAAAATTAGCACATGAAACTGTTTTTTTCAAATCCTTTTTTGAAATAGGATCCTTTTGAAAAATATCAATAGAATAGCCATTCTCTCCAAAACAAAAATTAAGTGGATATTGCAGAGAATCATATCCTTTATTTATTTCACTTATTCGTTTCACCGTATCATCACTTTTATGAATAATGATATCTCTTTTTTCGAACTCATCACCAACAATAATAGCAGCAACTTCATTTACAGACGGCACATTGTAAACAGCTTTATGCCCATCATTAGGTATTTTGTCTGCTTTTATTACGACTTTGAAATCTGCCTGATTTGGAACAGATTGAATAATTGATTTAAAATTTTAACATATTCATTTGAAGTATGCAGCATTTTTTGTATTTGTACAATTAAATCATAATCAACATATGAGAAAAGACCGTATCTAATATCAGATTCAGTTTTTTCATCGCCCACAAAGTAAATTTGAAGGAAAGCAGGGGTACTGTTTAACGGAAATAAACTACCTATTTGGTGATAAACTTGGCCCTGAACTTTAAAAGTGGGCATAAAATTACCTTCATTTATTTGGTTAGCTCCGAAAGAAGTCATTTGGAAACATGAATTATACCTACGCATAGAATCAAGAAAATGCTCAGAACTTTCATGTTTACCGTTCATTAACGAAAAAAGGGGTTCGGGAACTTTTGCTAAAGGAGGCAAAATCACTCTACCGGACTTGCAACACATTCCTTCAGATTCACCTTTCCACTTTAAAGCATGACACCATTTGCAAATATGATTCATTTTTCCAATAGAGATAAAATTATTCAACTCATAATCTATATTTTTGCCATAAGCAAACCCACAATAATTATTTTTACAGCTCACAGATTTTCTTTTCATATTAGATTTTTTAACGGATTCTGTAATTTTCTCAACATTATTTTTTAAATAACTTTCTATAATTTCCTTGCGTTTATCAGGATTCTTCTGAATGTAATTTCTAACGACCTCTCTAATAACTTGAGAATTTTTACGAGAATATTTTTTGCAAGCAACTTTATTGACTTGCGGGTTTTCGCGTGAATACTTTTTAACCGCATCTCTATTAACCTGAGGATTTTTATTTCTATATTTAGAATAAGTTTTCCTTTGACTTTCAATATTTAATTTTCTAAAATTGGCGGCGCGATTTTTATTTTTAAATCAAGTCTGCTATTCATTCGAATCCGACGTTTCTTTTTTAATTTCGGTAATGCCTGAAAATCAGATAACATAGGAATTGACTCTGCCGTACTTACAATCATTGATAAATCATCAAATGAAGGGGGGGGGGGGTTACTGTACTGGTAATTACATCTAAGACATCAAAATGGCCGCTATTAATAGGACCACTGAATAAAAATCCTGCTAATTTGGAACTCGAAGAATCAGAAATGTTATAGATTAATATACCTGCAGTAGAATATATTTCAAAATTGTAAAAATATAATTCCTTTGCGGCAACTATCTCGCCATAAGCACCGTATGTTGATGAAAAAGACATTTCCAAAATATACTCATCTTTTGTAGAATAAAAATGGTGGTCTTCTCCCTCGGTTAAGAACTGGTATCTTTCCCAATTACTTGCAACGTATTGAACTATTTCACTGCGAACTTTATGACGAAGACTGTTGGTGCCATATATTACGTAAGATATAGAGCTAAATAAACAACCACCATCTTTAGGTTAATGAATGATTTTACACTTAAATTGAGTTCCACTGGAATTAATAGTTAGGAAATCCATGATTACATTAGAAAACCACTATTAAAACGACAACTACAGTTAAATTGAGTTCCACTGGAATTAATAGTTAAAAAATCCCAGGGGCGGACTGGTTACAAAGTCGTTGGTTGGGCGAAGGTAGCACAGGGGCCCCAGTGGGGGGTCCGGGGGGCCTCCCCCGGAAAAATTTCTAAAAAGAGCCCCTCCCAGATCAAATTTTAAGCAGTCTTAACTTGGAATTCGTGAAATTTACAAACAACTTTCCTCCCCTCTCCTCCAGCCCCCCTCCCCAAAATATAATAAAGGAGAAAAAAATCACAATTTGGACCCTTTTAAATTCCATTTCGCAGTTTTAAATGGCTTATCTTTTATGATCTTTAAAAAATTACTTGGGCCCGGAGGCTGAACGGGACATTCCGTCCCTTCTCCTGTATAAACACATTTGGCCGTATGTCTGCCAAACGGAACTATGTGCATTAAGATATGAGCCTAGGGACCTATACAAATATATGCATAACAGGGCTCACGTCATAATGCACTTAGTTCCGTTTGGCAGAAATACGTTCATGTTTAGTTTGTGATCACTTAAATCTGCCTTTCATCCCAAGTTCGTAAAAATTAACTAATACCTAAAAAGAAAATGAAAAAACATTTATTTTTGTAATCAAATACACAGAATTTACAATGTTAATAACCTGTGTAACTCTTTTGAAGACGAAACTATTATATCAATGTTAACGGCATGATCAATACTATAACAAATATCTCTTTTAACATAAAGCGTTATTAGAGGAACAAGTAAATCCTGCCTCATTTGCGATCGCAGCCGATTTTTGAAAACTTTCAGTTTTGAAAAGACTCTCTCACACGTAACTTGTGTACGAGGAAGTAACAAGCCGTATTTTAAAACTTAAAAAAAGGTCCCCTCTTCATATTCCTTTCTCTTTTCTCTAGCTCCCTGAATTTGATCCTATCCGTCCGTGGCTTTTGAAAGATTTTCTCGATCCTTCATAGTATTTTATATTCATCGGGGTCCTCGAAGTTCTCAGCCGGTTTAGAAAGCTAAAAACTGGTCTTCGGAATGCAGGCCCCCGAACTTATATCAATGGGGCCCCTTGAAGAAACGAACAATTCAAATGGGGTGCGAGGTTCCTTGAAGAAACGAGCGTTTCAAATGGGGCCCTTGGAAGGCCAGGGGTCCCAGCGTTTTTGTAACAGCCTGAACCATCTCTGGCCTCCAGCTATACCTAAGTGCGGAGATCTGCGCTTTTCATTAGGGCCCCTTTCATTCAAAACTCCGGGACCTGGGTGCTCATCCGATTTCGAGGTCCCTTGCTCCTTGCAGTTCAAGACTGGGGCCCCAAGGTTACCTTCGAGGCTCCAATACCGCTCATTTTGAAGTCTTCCCAATTTTCTTTTCCTTTTAATGAAACTTTTTATATTTTTTTAGCCTTCGCAGGGGCCCCAAAGAGCTCTCTAGAGAATTGGTGGTTGGGGATCCCCAACCGCCCACCCGGGCCAGTCCGCCCCTGAAAAATCCATGATTACACAACAAACCCACTATGAAAGCAACAACTAAAGTTCAGAAATAGTTAGGAAATCCATGATTACACTAGAAAACCACTATTAAAACAACAACTACAGTTAAATTGAGTTCCACTGGAATTAATAGTTAAAAAATCCATGATTACACAAGAAACCCACTATGAAAGCAACAACTAAAGTTCAGATAATGGAAAATAACTGACCCAAAACATTCAAAAAGATGTTATTTTCATCAGCTGCTCAGTTAAAAAAAACAAAGTAAACACGTTCGTGGGGAGGGGGGAAGGCGAATAAATATACGAGCAGTAAGCGTAGAAGAATAACTATGGAAACATAAGAAAGCTCAAAAACTTTCATCAGCCGGTAATCGGATGAAACATAGAAAGGCCCGCAGTGTTGCCGTTCATAGCATAGAACAGCGGAAATCAAGGGCCAATTACGTGCGCAGCTAAAGGTATCCGACGGCCACCCGGCAACTGCCGCGTCAGGAAATATACCCGCACTGCTACGTCTCTCTTTCCAACACACACGGGCTTACGGGAATATCCGCGACTTCCGACCGCGGTTACTCGCGAACGGACGGGCGGATCGCGAAAAGAAAGCTTATTGCACCCCTCGGGGACAGTACCCGTCGAACGGCTAAGTTCGCACCGATTCCGACCGGTGGGAGCGGGGAGGCGAGCGTGATAGATCAGTGTATGATCAATGTATTTCCCTTTTATTAGTTAGATAAATAATTTTTTTCTTTTCTTTTCAAACATCTTAAAATTTGAGATCAGATAAAAATTATTCTTTAACCGTATATTTAATACTACATATCCATTCATTGTTTAGAACTGTGAATACCAAAACAAAAGTTTTTCAAATTAATTAGTAATATCGTTATTATAATAATCGTTTTATGCTTTACGGCACTAATTATCCTGGCCAAGCAGTTATCAAAATGCGTAATTGTCTAAATGTCTAAGGCGTATCTATTCCGGAGAAGAAGAAATGCCTGCGAGATCTAAAGCGTCGGCACCTTAGACGTCAAGCCAATCAATAGTCAACTTCTTCGATGTAAACAGTTTTAAAACCCAAGACAATTCGCACATGAACTGCGGAGTGGAAAAAACGATCTGTGAGAATGCCGAGAAGCGCCTTCATTTTCGCTTGATACCCCAAGCACCACCGCAGAGTTGGTTTAGTTGCTTAACCCAACCAAACGTAACTTGGCTTAATTCTCATCTCCGTACTAGATGCTTGCCGGCGCTTTACATTATAACTACCGCCAGATGTATTCTTCTAGTAATTGTGTCTGTTATTTCCACATTTTTAGTAAACAATGTCATGATTTAATGATGAAAACCTGTCCCATAAAATACTGAAATGGCTTCGACGCCTGCATGAAATGCCCGATTTTCCATAAACTAAGTGCATGGTAGAGCGTCTGGCCACTGGTCAGTATTGTGATCGATGAGCCACGCGGTTAGTATGTTTTCGACGTCCTGGCTTCGGATCAGAAATTTAAAAGAGAAAATTTAAGCGACCTATTCTTCGTGTAAGTGGCATTATTTACAGGTTCAAGAAACGGTTGGGTTTGGGTGTTGTGGGCTAAAAAAGCGTGTACATCCGAGGATGTGATGATGATATTCTTGAATGTATTAGGGAAGTCTTCGAGTAAATTATCCAGGTACTCCGTAATACTATCTCTCACATTGAACCCAACAGGGGTTGTATCTGCGCATATTTGTTGCCTCTGTTTATCCGGCAGGAAATCAGCTTCACTGTATGTCTTTTTTTCTGAGTATAACAACCCAGTTTCTTGAGATATTATCTGGTGGGTCTTTAAATCGTCGTTAATACTAAAACTTGAGTAGGAGCCTGCAATGGCTCCACTATCAATTAAAGTTGATGAATGCTGTGTTGATATGACATTGATGGATGCGCTACCAAGACTAGTAGCTATGATGGTTTTTTTGGACAAGCGTTCTGAAAAAAGGAGGAAAAGGCTAGAATGATCAGGAGGAAAAAGTGAACCAATAAGTTGCATAGAAGTATAGGGAAAATAAAGAATATAGATCAAGCTGCCCCCCTCCAATATAATGAAATTTGCAATATATTGAAAATGCATACGTGCTAGATCAAAGGGGAAAACAAAGTAAAACTCAAATGAAAAAGTTTTTAAGCAAATACTTCAGGAGCTTACAAAAGGGTGCACAAAAGAAGAGCACAAGAAGGAAAGCAGAGACACGAGAGGGGAGCGAAGTTAGACGCTCTGACACCTGGACCCGAATTCGGTCTGCCGCGATTGGCTGGCCGAATTAGCGCAAAATTTGAAAATACCGGAAGACGGGGATAAACCGGGAAACGGGGATTAGGTACACTCTAACTTTAAGAACAAGCTTGGCTGAAAAGGACTTACCTAACGCTTCTGCCGAATATCTTGCAATAGCAGGCCCTGCTTTTCTCAACACAAGGTCACCAAAGTGGGTGCCCTTATTAGAGGCCGCCGTACGGCACAATATAACCGTCAACTGAGGGGCAGTAATGAATATTCCCGATGGATGTTCGGCTCGAAAGTTCAGGCGAGTCATGTTGTTTGCTACCATAAAGAGGTTATGCCCGTGCCCTCATGCATGGGTACGTATAAGTGTCCTAACCTGCAAAATGATCACTCGTTAAAAAAACTCACATTTGAAAACCATTTAAACCATTAACAAGATAAAGACTCGAAGAATGGCCAAAATGCAGCTTTGCTTAATGTATGATAGTTCCTCAATTTTGAGGCACTCCACCCCACCTATGGGGCCGTCCACAAATTAACTTAGGCACTTGGTTGAACACTGGCATAGAGCGCTGAGTTTTTAGACCATTTTTCGTTGTAAAACTCCATTCTTTTGTTAATAATTGGAGGTTGAGCCGCCTTTTAAGCCTTTGGAGGGGGGGGGGGTTCTGGACTGCCTGACGGTGCCTTACATGGGTAAAAAAAAAATTGGAAAAAGTAGTGGACGGCCCTTCTGGTTTAGCAGAAAATATAAAGATGACACTAATCACGCATTTAAAGGAGTTTTTTATATGATGAAAGAATTTTCCAATCCTATGGGTCAATTGCTTTTGCAATAAAATCAGGAACATTCTTCCAAATAGTGGAAAAATTTTCATCAAAGTTGCAATGTATTATAATCAAATTATAATCCTATTGTAATATTTACGTTGCAAAATGCTACGTGGGAAAATTTTCTGTAAATTTTAATATACATTTGAGCTCCGTAGTTCTACATTTTAGGTGAAGTTATGAATTTTTGAAGGTTGAAACTTTGAAATTTGGCAACTCAATATCCCTGGGCATTTGGAGATTTTCCCGCCAGATTCAGATTTTGGACGTCGAGTTCTAAAATTCGGTTTGTTTCCAGCTGGGTCAACTCTACCCCGTTTTGAATTAACTTCTCCCATAAGCTACGTATTTTAAATTTTTATTACAGTAAGTGAGTAAATAAATATAACAAACACATACCTACCGAAGCTTTTTAGCTTCACAAGAGCCATCATCAAAGGAGGTACAACTGTTCAGGACACTAATATTTTTTTTTCAGTGTCTCATCATCTCGGGTGTAACTATTGTACTGCACTTTCCAGTCAAGGATTGTGCTCACGAGTGCATCGGGGTGTTGGTCATTTCAGATCCAGGGTTCGTTAATTGTAGGCAGATTAGATTAGTGCTTTTTAATAGGAATGTTGAGCATCCATCATAATAGCATTGGACAGCACAGATATGGACAATTTTTCAAGATGTCTATTTAATGAACCCTCTTTCCCTCTTCCTTAAATGACATTCAAAAAATAACACCGGGGAGATTGATTCAAAAGATAAAGATATTAATACATTTAAGATCAAGAGCAATTTAATGGCAGGTTTTTTTTTTAGAAATTAAGTGAAAAATACAATTTGAAAATTCGCAATGCCTAAATGATTATTTTAAAAAACATGTAATTACAAAATTTTGTACTCTCTAAATTTTAAACAATACGCCAGAGGAAAAATTCTAAATTTTAGTCATAAACAAGAGAAAAATACAATTTGAATATTCGCAATGCAAAAATGATTCCGTTAATAAATATGAAATTTTACATCACCTATGAACAATGCGCCAGAGGAAAATTTTAAGCCTCAGGAAAAAACAAAATACCCATAAAAACTAAACTAGATGAGTATTTAATGTCCCTTTCTTGAACTTCAGTCTTAGTCTTTGGGACTATAAAAGTCCGGCTTCACCATTGAAAGTGTACCTGAAAAACACATATGATTTGCCATTAGGGCTTCCACTTGGAAGAACCTTTCCTTCCGGGCTCCGAGATCGTCGTCTGGTTCCGACGAATCTGAAGAGTAGTTATCCAGGGAGACAAGCTCCATTGGTGGATCTGAGGCCGTGGACGAACCGGAAAGGTAGCTTCTAAATGAAAGAAAGCTCATGTTGAAGCGAGAGGGTTGGGAAAGCTTAAGATTGACTCATAAGAAGCCAGATAAGTCAAATCCGCAGCGGAAATCCGGACTGCTTTAAAACGTACATGATGGATAAGAACATTCCAACAACAATATTACCTAGAATGCAAACACAACGAGTGCATCAGACACCGCAAACATCAAGAACAAGATTTAAAATAAGAATCCAATAAGAATGTATTGCTTGAGGGCAATGAAGCAATCTGTGTTCATAATAGTTACGTGGTGTGTAACATAATGAGGGTAATATGGTTTCGCTCAAACGGTAATACACGGTATTTTTGAATAACGCCCATTATATATTGGCCCATCGGCTTTCTCTCCAAGTTCTCAGGAGTACATCATTCCGAGTACTGCATCATCTAAACTGGTGTTTCTGTTAAAATTACAGAGCGATTCATCGGTATTCTCCTTTCCCGTCGGATAATTTTTTTCCCCTATCTCCTCGAGATTTTTAGCACTACGTGTATGTAGATTCAAAAATAGAAAAAAGGACGACGAATGTCCAATTGCGATATCAGACCTATTCAGAGAAATTTTTCCTCATCTAGAGATCATCAAAGAGGCAGAAATCATATTTTGTCGAAATATTTTTTGCAAATATAACAGAGAATATCTATTTGAAAGAATATACAAACCTCCAGGGACTAAAACAATGTTGATAAATACTGTTTCTTTGCAAACCTCACTTCCTTTTATGCGGTATACATCTTTAATCCCCTGCTACCGGCTCCATTTCTCAAAAACTGATAGTCTAGCGTCGAGAATTTGAGCCTGACTCTCATACTAAGGGCCTCTTCTGGTGAGTACACGGAGCTCGATTTTTTACAATTCACTCGTACCCTGGAAGTCCTCTCTTCTTCGAGCAGTTCTTAATTGATGAGATTTCCTTTCACCTTTTTTATACACGCAAACTTTCGCGGCATGAATAATTTCGGCGGCCGAATACTCAGAAATGATATCCTAAACTTTTTTATTTTTTGTATTCGGTGAACTCCCTTGTAAAGACACCCTTTTCGTACCAGAACCGACATTTTGGGGATGTTTTGGTTGAGGGATTTTTAAACTGGAGATTCTCGTCCGACCAATGCAAATGCTTCTTGTTCCGAATTGCAAGCCTTTTCAAAGAAGCCACGTTGCGCCTGAATGGATAGTGTCGGAGAAGAATGAGCCATTTTATCACTGATGCCTCAAATTCGGGACAGTGCCATGACCGCTTGGTTTAAAAATGGTTTTAAATGAAATGGTTGCAACTGATTGTTCTTCGTATACATTTACATACATAAAGCCGCTTTTTTAGCGCCGCCTCGCGCTCTGCGACGCCCAATCGCCATTGCCCCCTATCCTCCCAGAGATCATCAGGCAATTGGCACCCTCTGATCTCCTCCTCCACCACTTGTCGCCATCCTTTCACAGGACGTCCGCGCCGTCGCCTTCCGGGAGGAACCCAATCGAAGACCTGCTCGGGCAACCGATCGTCTGCCATCCTTCGCACATGTCCATACCAGACCAACTGCTTGGACCTGATATCGTGCACCATGTCCTTCTCCACACGCATTATCTCGCGTACCTTTTCATTGCGGAATTCGTATACATTTTCCTCTGGAATAAGAACAGTCAACTTGAGAGGGACGTCTACTCCTACGGCAATTTTTTCGGGGCTAAAGAATTCTTTTTGCGCCCGAACGTTGGTCGACATCGCCTTTTATCTCTCGACTTCTTCTGCTTGTTTCCTTTTCTCCGCCTCCACTCGCTTTCGCTCGGCCTCCTCTTTCTTGTCCCTGCGGGTCGATTATTGAAATTGATAGACAAAGCTATAGACAAAAAAGACAAAAGGGATTTGGAGGGATCCTATTGGTGGAAGCGGGTGGTTGCAATGGACAAAGGACGTGGGTGATATACTAACTAACGGCAACCCACGAGAGACCCGTTAATTAGTCCATCATTTTATCCCTTTGTCTACAAGAGCCACCCGTTTCGACCTATAGGATCGCTTCTTACTCTCTATGTCTTCTTTGTCTATCGTTTTGTCCATCAGTTTCAATAATCGGCCCGCTGCTCGGGCCAATGTAACCATCGGGCACGGGTTCGTCCCGTTTGATCCATATCTACGGAAAAACAGACATTTATTATACTTACAATTTATACCAGGAAATAAAAAGATTTAAGGTTTATCTTTTTCCGGTGGAGCTTTGGGTCTCTCCTACGTGGGATCTTTTTAACGTGACAACTTCTGGGAGATCTTCCCTGGGAGGCATCAAGTTAATCTGAATCGACTTCCATTGGTTCATCGTCTAAAGAAAGGATAAAAAAACTTTATTTTATTTTCTGAACCATCTCCTTTTGATTAACCGAAACCATATATTATGCACCGATTTAAATTGTAGAAATCTGAGCTCATCTCATTCCACAAGCTGCATATCCCAAGTGTACCGCAAATGTGATGAATAGTTTCGATAACCCATGGAATTTCATTTATAAGTAGATATCCGAACATCAACAAACGGCTCCGATGACGAAGAAAGGTGTGTTGATAAATTGAATTTTGTGCCACTACGGTCATGGTCTGGCCCATAGTGCACCGTCTGCTATTCGGGATGTGGAAAGGGACAACAAGTACCAAACGTAAAAAATGCTGTCGTATCTTGTTAACACATCATAAGCCCATCAATATCTTATAACGGGAATAAAAAGGTGATAAATTACGCCGTGGAAAAAAATAACAATTACCTTTTGTTTAAATAAGTTACCTAATGATGTTTTTTAACCGGCTAGGTTGTTTAATACGGCTACAATCATTTTGAATAGGTAAATCGTGGAAATACCTCTATATTACATATACCTATACGTATACCTTCAGAATGAGGTGAAAAATTCTGAAAAGAATCTTCCCCGGCCTCACACAAACAAATCGCAAATGGGACCGCGTTCAAGCCAAATCAGACGATTGACCTATCAGTTTTAATTGGACAATTTCATCTTTTACATGAAAACGGTTGTGCGGATTTTTGTGCAAATTTCAGTATAAATCAGTGGCGTGGCGTGAATTGCGATGTATCGATTGTTATGCAATATACACGTATGGTGAGGAATCGATCATTTAGGTGTTTGCTGCGAACATCCCGTTTATCGATCCTTTTCCATAGGTTTAAATGGCATAACAATCGATACATCGCAATTCACGCTACGCCCTTGCATTTTTTTCATAGTACAAAGCAAATTCCTCTAAGTTTTCACAAGAGTCCGCAAAAACGTTCTCTTGTGAAAAATAAAATTGCCCAGATACATTTGGCAATAGCTGATGTGGCTTGCTTCTTTTCTGCTAAACGTGGTCCATATTACGAGTCCCCTTAATTATTTCAATGCAGGAATAGTACTTTCAATTCAGAGAGGGGTGGAGAAACAGATTTTCGTTGGACGACGAGTAAGATCCTTATTCTGAAAGTGGCTCAATGAAAAGGATCGTGTCCACCGGAACCGCCTCACAGTGGATCGAGTCAAATGAGAGAGGTCGGACATGAAATATTTGATTAAAATTAAATTTAAAAAATCACTATAGTCAGAGATAATTCGAAACAATCCGACGCGTGTTTCGACCCATTGGATCATTATCATTGGCGCGACTGGTATGATCTTCAGATATGCGGCGGTTGCTGGGCCTTTCTTTGTTGTCCTTGTTGCCAGATTTTCGGAACAACGTAAGTAATGTGTTGAGTGGCGAAAATTCTATATTCATCAGGTGGTCTTTCTTTTGTTTTCGGATTTAGACATTTTCCCAACATGTCAGTCTATTGAAATACTTGACTGAAACTGCAAGTTTTAATGTTTTTGTCGTCACATTTTTAATTTCAAGGGGTGCTTTTAGGGGAAAATGTTATGCCAAAACCAATGAAACCATGTTTAGAATCTCAAATTTGTGCACAAACGTAGTAATAAGCGTTTAAAGTTACCAAATTTTTGTCCCACCTCTTCCATTGACTCGATCCACTGTGCGCCTGTAGGACATTACAGAAAATGTAGCGGGGCGCGTGCATGGTGCAAGCTTTTTCTTGATCCCGGGCGCATTTTAGGCGGCTCCCACTCGCGTTTAGCACTTGAGTAACTCTTTGCCGGGTGCACTTTGCGAGTAGCTGGCGAAGTGCAGAGAATTGGCGGTTGCTACTGGAAACGCGTCCGAGTATCAAGCTCGTGGGAAGACTAGAGAGCGATTACGCTCGCACTGTCAAAAGGTAATTGACTGCGCTGCGTAACTGCTTTAGCCGGTAAACGCCGCTCACTTGATTTCACACATCAAGACGGACGGGGGGGCTCTTCAGTCGCCCCGCTTTGCCAGTCCGTAAAAATTGAGAAAGTAACGATGCAGGAGCAACCTGTAGAAAGGGTTTCGCGAAAATTCATCGTACACAGTATTTATGTATATTTTATATATTTATATTATTAGCATGTCTTTGCCGCGATTACTTTCGATTATTTTAATATTGGTAGCCATTTTTTACACACACTGGAAAAAAAACCACATTGGCTCTAGAGTCCAGACTCTTGAAAACATTGACAAGAAAAAATACTCTTGATTCAATCGGATTTTTGCATGAATCAAAACGAAATCCGCTTAAATTAAGAGGCTTGGTTCTTGATTTAAGCTAGATTCTGATTGAATCAAGAGTACTTTTTCTTGTCGATGTTTTTACGAGTCTGGACTCTAGATCCAATGTGTTTTTTTTTTCCTAGTGTGTCTTAGCTGCGATTACTGTCAATTATTTCAAAATTTGTCGCCATTTTTTACAGAATTGAAATTGAACACATTTAAATATATGAAAATAAAAAAATTATTCTAACACATAAAATTAGGCTAAAATGGAGATTGTAAATGAAGAAAAAAGGGAAGAAAATGGGTCACGCGCCAGCATGACACAGCGCGACGAATGAGCCGCGGCTACTGATTCTAAGAATGGTTAGTGGTTACAGGTCAGGTGGGTGCTTATCACTCATCAGATGAAAAATACATGGCAAGTCGACAGTGATAATGCTTCAGATTTACACCCAATCTATGGATGCAGCCAGCTCTAGTCAATGCGGCGTTGCCACTCTCCCCTTGGAGCATTTTATTCATGAAGTTGTGCAGAAAACCAATGCAGTCATAATGACTCGTCGCGGGTGATATTCCTCGCCACGGGATAAAACCATAATGACCAAAATTAACGCGGTGATAAGTCGTGGACCGGTCCCAGTTGACTGACCTGAAACACACACTGCAGTGGGTACAGCTTCAAATTGGGAAATATCGATAGTCGATCATTCATGCCTCGCCTTTCAGCAGTGCTTTAGGACCCTCAAAAATCCCTCCTCACATTGGGTAATTTGCTCCAGGACCTCATTCAAAATCGCTCTATGGTTCACTCTGGCTGAACCGTTCATTTCGGGAGGAAGCTTTTCAAAGTTTTTCATGTTTGCGAACTAATGTGATTCTAGAGGAACGGAGACACGAGCGGGTGCTACTCTCGATGATTCGAGATGTGTCGCGAAAATGAAGCCAAACTTGACACGTAGCATTCTGGACGAAACTGGAGGAATTTTCCGCGGGACGCGGAGACGTCAGGGCCGTCAGGATGTTTTTGATCCGGGAAGAAATTCATATAACCGAGAACTTGAACCATTGCATCTTCCGGCGAATATCATACCGAGTGCAACGGTGATAACGCCACACAGTGGATCGAGTCAATCAGAGAGGTCGGACATGAATTTTTCGACTAAAACTGCAAATGTTGTTGTTTATGTCGTCTAATTTTAAATTTCAAGGGGTGGTTATGGAAGAAAATTTTATGAGGGAACCAATAAAACCACTTTTAGAACCTCAAACTTTTGTATTAACGGAGTTAAAAGCGTTTAAAGTTTCCAAATTTTGTCCGACTTCTCCCATTGACTCGATCCACTGTGCGCCAGCACAGCTCCGAGTTGGATACGCGAGACAACTTGAGGGTTATGGCTTGATCTCCGCGCAGTTTTATTACAGTCACGTAAGATCAGCGTCAAATGTATGTCAGATTCAGTTCTCAGAACAAAAAGTTCGTCAATGCCAAGATCGAGGAAACTCGTCATTTTCAGTCGATTCGGCTTCCACGCCCCCGAAAATCTGCACCGGAGGAATCATTCCGTCTTGGATCTTGATGGAACGTCATTCGTCACGATGATAACAAAGCGCGTTGCTGAGCATGTGAGACCCCGGTATGTGTAACTGCACACTCCCCCGTTCTAAGGAGCCCTATACTTCAAAATGCATGTTGGGTCTTCCGCACTTGAAATCGCCCCCACTTCCCAAGCTATGCCCAGCACGCGGATTCAAAGAATGGGCCATTGAGATTTCGCACGCAACATAATCTCTTGTTTTTGTGTGTCACTTTCTGTGTGTCTCTCATCATTTACTTGTTTCATAAAGCTTGGAAGAGTTTGAACGCGTTTGGCAGAATGGAATCAAGCCACCTCAGCTATTGACAAATTTAAGTAGGCAATTTAATTTCTTACAAGAGAGCAATCGTGCGAATTATTTTTAAGATTTTAAAGAAATCACTTTGTAATATGCAGGATATTCCCTGAAAGCATTTAAAAAATCCGCACTAGAGTTTTCGCGTTAGCAGAATGGAACTAAACCACCTCATCTTAACAAATGTAAGTGGGCAATTTAATTTTTTACAAGAGAACGGTCGTGCGAAATCTTTTGATGATCCCAAAGAAGTCGCCTCGTAATAATATGCAGATTATTCACTGAAATCCGCCCAACCGTTTCCACGCGAATAATTTAAATGTGCAGTTAAATTTGGCAGTAGTTATGTGTCTTGGTTCCTTTCTTGCTGTCCAGTCAGCAATTCACCGCTTTTCTACCCCTTTTTATATGGCTTCGTCATACATATTATATTGTTAGTCTCGCATGCTAGATGATAGCTATCCATCAATGAGGTTCAAGCCAAGTAAATTTTACGGACTGAAGAATGAAAGCGAGTTGTTACTGTGACGGTTCTGATCCCGAGTCTTTGCGCAGCGTGCGGCATTACACGTTCCAACAACATCCGCACCCAGAAAAGATTTGCCGTTGCTACCAAGACTCGAACCTTCGGGTGCCAAATTTGCGTAAAGCTGCCAAAAGTTTGAAACACTATGGCGAGCTTTCGGCAGCCAATTCCGAAAATATCGGCCAAAGTTGGGAAGTTTTTTGCAGTGTGGATATTGCCAAAACAAATTCTTACCGTTTCAAATGATGACCGATAGCGCTGTCAACTCGAGGACGTATTTATGCTGTATAAGGAACCAGAGACGGCTGGGGAAGAAGGAGTGTGCTCGTTAGTTGAAGGCCGTAAGAATGTACGGGGATTACTAACAGAGGCGGATCCAGCAATTTGGCAACACCGGATTTCCTCCATTTCAACCTATGCTAAATAATCGATTCTTGTCGGAGCACCTGGCCCCCTATAAATCGATACATTTCCATAGGTTTAAGTGTAGGAAATTCTGTGTTGCCAAATTGCTGGATCCGCCAATGATTACTAAGCGCCAGTGACGTCAGCGTCGACGACGGAGACGAGGAGATCGTTGTCGAGAGTCTTTAACTCATGAGCCGTGTGCACAACCCTCTTGTCACTTGCCCGCGGCTCATGAGTTAAGGTGATTCGACTGTTGCCGTTTTTTGTGTCAGAGCGACTTGCGATGGATTGCAATAATTCGTTCCCTAATTTCAGCAACTTCTTATTTTTTTCGAACTTTGAGATTGCACTTTCTGTTTTCATGAGACTAAAGAATTTATGTAACGAACTTGACAAAGAAATTCATCGTAATAAAGGCAGGGTTTTTTCAGAGGAAAAATATCGTATTCGATACTGATATCGAAACTGCACTCGAATGCGATGTTTTTCCTCTCAAAAAACCCTGTCTTTAATACGTTGAATTTCTTTGTCAAATTTGGTACGTGAATTATTTAGTCTCATGACAACAGAAGTGCGATCGTCTCAAAATTCGGAAAAAATGACAAGTAGCTAAAATTATGGAACGAATTGATGCGATGTATTGAACGTCGCTCTGAAACGAGAAATGGCAACCGTCAAATTACCTTATTAGCATATTTTGGCGCTTTAATAATAATAATGTCAAATCCCACTTTCCCATTTTCCCGAAAGGAATCACACCCACTTCCAGAATGTTTCTTATGCAACTTAAACGAGTTCCTTCTAGGAGAAATACGTCCAATTGTGTATTTCCACCTAGATTTTTTCAAAGAGGGAAAGTGACCGAAGAAAACTCTCTCGAGACGAAGTGTAAGCAAGTCAGGCTGAAATGTCCGTTTTCACGAACACAAACTGAATCACTGAATTTTGTGCACAATAGATGTAAATAGGCTCTGGTGCAAGAGCGGCACCACTCAATATTGTGGAGTTACCGTATCCGAAATTCCGTGCAATGCATTGTTCTACATGTATAACTAAGTGAAATTCCACACGAGCCGTTTTCCTATTCATCACCGACTAGGAGTCACTTTGCAGCATTCTATAGAGAACGTTGTTGGCAACTCACAAAATAGCTCAATGCTGTTTTGTGGCCTATCCTTAGGCTTACCCTTCAAATTTGGCCAAATTCGATTCCTGCGTTATGTGGCGCTGAATAATTGGCGTCTAATTTCCTTTGGGTGAAGCGAAAATTGAGAACACATTTTGCTAAAATATTAAAGTTACATTTTGAACTTTGGACAGAGATCGAATTCATCTCGCCTGTGTGCGCATTTTAGTGATTTCCATCTCACGAAAATCTCGTTTTATTACCTCGAACTTAAGGTGTAAACGCGAAAACAAATGTTGATCGATCGAATCTATTATTTTTCGCTCGCATACTAACAGCCTATGTTTAGGCTTTACAAAGTTTTCGAAGTAAGGGGATTGCAGAACAAGGCGCATATGTGTAGTTTTTGATAGAATTAAGATATAATTTCAAGTAAAACTAATCTTATTGCTCATTCCGTAAAAAAACTCCCTCATGAATTCCAATTTTTAAGAATCAAAAACTTAGTTAGAACTTTTTTTTCGTGAGAAGAATCCATGTAATGGACCATTAGACAAGATACGAATTTAAGCAATCTGAGACATGTTTCTGAACCAGAATTTCACGTAGAACACGATTCGCGCAACAAACATTACTGAACTTTATCTCACATTGGTTACGTGGAATTTGAACTGCCCGCTCACAAGAAACTCAAAGCTCTACGTGAGTCAAATCGCAAACTACAACGGTTTCAGCAAGCTTCTCAATCGAGCAATGCTCATTTCCCACCATGTGTTTTTCAAACTACATATAAGTAATTTGCTATAGCAGAGCCAAAGCGTCAAGATTGAGGTTGCCAGATTTTTTTATCGCAGAGACGTTCATGATAACGTTTAGCGCGCGATGTGAATCACTTAGAGCGTCGAGTTTTCATGAGCGGGTGGTTCCAATTCACGCACTAAGAATCAATAAATATCTTCGGAAGGAGTTGATTTCGGTAATTTTCGTTGTGCGCGTCGTGTTTTACGTGAAACTTTAGTGAAGAAACATGTATCAGAATGCTGAAATTCGTATCTTATCTAGTGGTCTATTACGAAAACCGAACACGTATTTCTTGAAACAGCAAATACCGCGCTCAAACTCACTGATGTGCCTTGGCCTCCACGCCCCTGAAATGTGCAAATTATATTCTATTTTCGCCGAATATTGCAAGTGCATTTAGTGTTGTAGAAATATTTCTTCCTCGATTTTTGTGTCCATTTGCAGTGTGGATTCGATCTAAGAATTATACGACAGTGTCAATTGATATGCACCACGAGGAAAAAAGGGGGAGAAAGAAAAAATCACTGATGCGCCTTGGACTCCAAGCCCCTGAAATGTGCAAATTATAATCTATTTCAACCGATTATCTCAGGTGAATCTAGTGTTGTAGAAATATTTCTTCGCCATTCGACGTTTGTCTTCTTACGGTGTGGATTCACTCTAATAAGGATACGACAAACTGGGAAAAAAAAAAAAAAAAAAAAAAAAAAAAAAAAAAAAAAAACGTATTAGATTTAGAGTCCAGACCCTTGAAAAAATTGACAAGAAAAAAGACTCTTGATTCAATCAGATTTAAGCGTAAATCAAAAGGAAATCCGCTCAAATTAAGAGGCTTGGTTCTTGATTTAAGCTTGAATCTGATTGAATCAAGGGTATTTCTTCTTGTCGATGGTTTTCAGAGTCTGGACTCTAGATCCAATGTGTTTTTTTTTCCAGTGCGGTGTCAATTGACATGCAGTACGAGGAAGAAGGAGGGGAGGAAGAAACAGTGATTTAAGTCCGCAGCTGACAACGTCGTGCTCGGATATGGGAATCGGAAGTGAAAGCAGGAATGTTTGATCGGCCCAAAATTGGGAATATTTCCTGATACGAAATGGAAGGGCGTAATCCCGTCCTTTACCCGGATTAGGGACCCGTTTTGGGTTCCAAGCATTACGCCTCGAGCGCTTGCTTTTCCATCTCCCAAATGACACCGATTTCATTCCGGCCGCATGAGCCCCCGCTATGACTCGTGACTTATCCCAGATTTGCTTTCGTGCCGCCCTCTCCGAAGAGAATCAACTCCAAACATCTAATTGATTTGAAAAACGTTCATTTTTTATTGATTCCCTTTGATATTTTTCCGCTTGAGCCGCGGGTGGAAGCCCGATAAGCTTGAAAACCGAAGCGGGCCCGTAGCAAAATTGAATTTTTGTAAAATATATATTTTTATGTATTAGTTTGTGTCATTATCACGGAAGTGATCGCGTGTAGCATAAAAGATAATTTAAACTATACAATATTCATACAGTGTTCATAGTAAGTGAATATCTCAATATTTTATGTAATTTAGTATTACTTATGCCAAGTGACTACGAGCAAGTGAATTGAATCACTAGGAACACCCAAATCCCGCGCAGATATTTTCTTTTGATTTAGTTAATTTGATCGCTATGTTCCACCTAGCTTAAAAACGTCCATGTAACACTGCGTACTTCAGAAATATAACGAGTCGTGTCGAACAGTGATATTGAAATAATCAGTTTTGCTGACATTGAAATTTTCCTCAAGGGTAAAGAGAAAGTGAGTAGAGAGATTTTACCTTGTATTCCTCATGTAAACTCCGTTGCATTGGTCGTTGTCTACACGATGATCATTTCGGCCATTTTCTCGGTCATCCTCAGGTATGCTAACTGATGTAAAAACTGTACGAACTCACTCGCGATCGAAACAAAGTAAAGAGAAAGGGCTCTAACTATTGTAAATCCTTTAGCCAACAAACCATCTGAAAAGATTAATCTCTCAAATAATCAAATATGCTGTAAATATACAGCAGGATTAGACTTTGGCTGTAACGAAACTGAGCCGGAGGAAAAATTCTACAAATTTCAACCATAAATGCAAATTCCAATACGTATTAAAAAACATTTATTCCAGTGGCGTGGTGTGCTTTGCGATATCGTCACCTTCCGGGCAAAGTATCACAAGCGCCATGCGACGCTTCAAAATTTCCGCCGCCATTTTATTTTATTACAGAGAAATTGTTGGCTGAATCTGTCTGAAAATTTCACTGAATTTTATCGGCATCGCGAAGAAAATTCAGTGAAATTTTCGGACAGCTTCGTTGAACAATTTTTCTGTAAAAAAATAAAACAGCGGCGGAATTTTTGAAACGTCGCATGGCGCTTGTGATACTTTGCCCGGAAGGTGACGATATATAGATTGTTATGCCATTTTAAACCTATGGAAAAGGATCGATAATCAGGGTGTTCGCAGCGAAGACCTTAAGAATCGATTCTTCACCATACGTTTAAATGGCAAAACAATCGATACTTCGCAATTCACGCCACGCCACTGATTCCTTACTCTCCCGAAACCAACGACCGAGCCATTATCGTCTGAAATAATTGAGCTCGTGAACGTAGCCCCCAACATTTTACAAGTTTCATTAGCCGATTCAAGTGTTGCTACTTTCTATCTTCGACATTTTCCGTGGATCATGCTATTATTAGAAGTTGATATTTTGCAGAAAGAACCACTATTTCAGATCATGTTTTAAAATTTTCCCGGAAATAAGTAATTTGCAGCTAATCTACAAACACAATTTTCCTGCTAATAGCGGGGAGGTGCGCGTGAAATAGCAAGGACTGCATGGCTGTTTATATTGAATTGAATAGTCAACATCACACCAAGAGTAGGGTTTCTTCAGCGCGCACTTGATACTCCTTTAAACATCTGTCTATTTTATGAAATGATAATTAAAATGATCTCGCGCTTATATTCCAGGAAGTGAGGCGCCTCCGCTCCTATTGAAACAACTGCAGGTCACTAATTAACCTCTCCCCGGTTCAGCATCACGCTCATTCCCGCCACCTCGAGGTCACATTGTTGCCACAAATTGTTGTAAATTGTTGCCATTGTTGCAACCCGCACTTAAATGCCTATCTACAGAGGCTGTCCCACAGTGACCCGGACTGGTGCTGTAACTCAAAAACTGATCATGGGCTCATTCGAAAGATAAAGTTAAGAAGAAGCGATTGCGCTGAAGATCATTTTATTTGCATGAAAATTGACAAAATTAGCTCTTTTTTATGAAATAAAAATGTGCTACTGTTCCTCACGGGTTATTAATTGCGTAGGTGTTACGTTTAAACTCAGAGCTAATCTACAAACTAATGTTACAAGATTTTATTTTTAATCAAGACAAAGTTATGACACTTAAAAAATAGGTTGCAAGAAAACACCCTACCTTTTTTTTAAATAAAAAGAAACAAATTATTTTCGACAAATCCGAAGTATTTCTCTCTCTTTCTCAAAGTATTTGCCTTCAAATCGAATACATTTTTCCATCCGCTCCCTCTATTTTATCAAGATCGTCTTCTGGAAATCTTCTTTGGAGATGCGTTTGAAAAATGCTTGGACTTCGTTCTTGATCGCGTTCTTTGATTCAAATTGCTTGCCGCGGAGAGCCTTCTTCAATTCCGGAAACAATCAAAAATCGCTTGGAGCGAGATCGGGGCCTAAGGCCTTGTCCACACGAGCGCGCCGGTTCGCGGAACTCAGTTCGAGGAACTTGTTCCCGGAACAAGTTTTTAGCTGAGCTGAAACTTATTCCTCCGAAACCCGAAATTTCCCCCGTACTCCGAGCTTCTAAATATGTTTCTTTTGATGTGAATTTGCTTGTTTTTGTTTTTTACGTCCTTTACATATCTTGACATTTATTTTTGTTACTTTGGCGGTCGTAATAATCTATTATTTTGCAGTAATTGTATAGTTTTATTGAAGTTCCGGTTCCAGTTCGGGCGAACTCGTGTGGACAGCATGCCTCGTTTCAAGGAATGAGTTCCGGGAAGTGAACAAGTTCGAGGAATAAGTTCCGCGAACTGCGCTCGTGTGGACAAGGCCGTACGGTGGGTACCCGAGGGCCCAACTTCATGCTTTAACATTAAATTGCCGGTGGCGCTCGAGGTGTGAGGACGCGCTTTGCCCTGATGGAGCATCCGGGTTGCTTTCGATTGCGGACGTTTTTCCCAGACGTGCTTTCGATAATCTGTCAGAACTTTGCAATAATATGTGTACTACTTCAAAACGTTCTGAAAGAAAAGATAAAATCACACATGAGTGCATGAAAAATGCATCAAATAAAAAGGGAGGACATATTTTTAGAAAATTACATAAAAAATTGTTTTCTTGAATAGTAGAAAAGACAAGGCACATAATAAGTAGTTACACATCCTCCGTTTCCCTGTGAGGGGTTTTCAGAGGATTTTAGACAAGTGAAGTTGTATTAAGACTCTATGATAGCCAGGTAGGAACGGATAAATAACTAATAAAGAATAATTTGAGTTACACAATATAGTTGAAAAAAATAGAATAGTTATTGTTGTAACAAGGTTGAGAAACGGTGTTGGGTCCACACCATTTCGCGGGGAAATCAAACCCAAGAAGTGATGATTTCCCCGCCGCGCCGTTGTGTCGAACATATGTGACACGTCCCAATAATTTGTCCACTATCACTTTAGTTTCTGCATTATCATTACATGTTTACATGTAGCGTGCTGACGACATCCCTCCCCCGTTTCCGAACGCACCCACCCTTCACCCAGCGATTAATTACGCGAGTTTGTTGGAATATTTTATCATAATTTTATATGATAATAGAATAAAGGTCAAATCGGAGCACCTTACTCGAAGAGCATCAACAATTCCGTACCGAAAATTTATTGGTAATAAATCACCAAAATATGACCAAAATATTGCTATGTTATTTGAATAATATGGCTGATACATGCGGGTATCTGTTTAAAAGAGGAAAGCAAACGTTGTGTTGCTTCTGAATACTTCCCCTACCTATCTCATAAAACTACGAGGAAGAATGCACGATTCTCTATAACTTAAACAGTAATTCTTTATGTTTTCTTTCTTTCTTTCCTTCTTCTTTCTTTCTTGATGTAACCTTAATTTCCATGTAAATTTATTACTATTACTGCCTTCTTTAGAGGTGTAAATGGCCTTAGATGCTAAAGCACCGCTTTAAAATAAAATTATTTTACTACTACTACTACTACTACTACTACTTTCTTTCTTTTTTTTCTTTCTTTTTCTTTTTTTTTTTTCTTTTCTTTTTGTATTGGAAAGATGGTTACTAGCTGCCGCCCTTGGATGGTAGTGCCCTCCTGAGGTACATGCTGAAAATCTGGTTTCTCGTTCTTCTTCCGAACTCAAGAAGAGCTTTTCAAAGCCGTTTCTGTGTGCCTCTCTAACCGTTACTGAGCCCTCGACCACTGTTATACTCGAAATGTGCGTCGATGCCTTCCTCTGCCTTTGGGGGTGTTGGGGTGCGCCAGTCTTTTACATTATGCGCCGCGGCAGGCAGGAATTGGCAGCAGATGCCATCTATTGCTTGGAATACATTCGCGAAGAAAATTTTTCGTGAAGTTGACATTTCTCTTCCTCCTTGTTGTTTTTTCCGTCTAGGAATCGCCGCGCCGCGCCGTTCGAAATAATGAGAATGATTCTCCAAAGGACCGAAGCTACTTTCAGAGTGACACAAAGCCATTGTTTTATTGTTTTACTAGCAATAAGTTAGTAATTAGAGTAGAGACGGACTTAACGATAAAGGGTTTGAATACACGATGAACCTAGTTCTCCCTGGAATTTGCAAAGAAATTTTTCATGGATGAGGCAAATTCTGCAGAACCGGTCTGTTTCAGCAGTGGTATTTTAGCTACCTCAAATTCAAAACGCTATCCTGACTTATGTTTTTTCCTAACTTAGTCATCGATTCTATCTTTTTTTTTTTTTTTTAGGGATTTTGATTTGTGAATAAATGAAAACACCACCCATCTGAGCCTCGCCCTGCCTCAACGCACTAGTAATTTTATGTGTGTTTGCGTGTTACTTTTAGTTAATGTAAGGAGTGAAGCGCAAACCAGCACACTGTCTGTGTCAATTTTGGTACAGTTCCAGGTGAATCTAGCGCAGAAAACAAGGGAGAGACTAGGAAAATGCATTCCTCCGATTCCGAAGTTGGTATTCATCACTCGTTTGTCATTCAATTTTTTCAAGAAAACTAGCTGGCATTTTTCTTAAAATTGTCAACCAGTGGCTTAGGTTTAACCAAGAGTTGAAATTTCTCTCTGTGTGGTATATTTTACAGTTTTTACAGTTCAACCAGTACCAGCTTCTATTCCTACCAACATTCGAACTAGTATAAGAAGTACTGAAGGTACAACAAGCATAAAACTAGATTTGTTGGTATGAGAGAAAGCCCGGTTAGGAGTCTCCATTATTACGCACCTTCGCACAGCTATGTCACATTCTTATCGTTTCAAGTATTTCAAGTAGTCTAAGTCGATGATTTAAAGTATTTCTTCACGATTCACAATGAAGTGGGCGAAGAGTGCATGACGATTGCATTTCAGTGATCGTCCATAGATAGCAAATATATACCTTGTGCACTTCATACACTGTTAAAAAAAATTAGCTCAGAGCACGACCTATATAAGGAAGTCGCTCGGAAGTCACTCATCGCTCAGGGCCAATTTCCACGGAGTTGAAAATCTCCGACGTAAGTATGGAAATGCTGAGCTAAAGTAACTCAGGCATAAGGACGGGCTGCGTCGCTGGCGACTGCCCTCCCCTTACCCCTGGCATCCGTCTCATACCCCGATCCGTTTCCCCCCTCTCCTCCCCTCCCTCTCCTCTCCTCCCCTCCCTCTCCTCCCCTCCCTCTCCTCCCTCCCTCTTCTGCCTTTCCCTTCCACCTGTAACTGCAATGTATGTTCTTTTTTTTTGAAAAGATGTGAAGTTGTACTGCAAATCAAATCGTGTTTGAGGAACTTTCGGGCCAATATCCCACAAATTCGGAGCCAAGGTGTTTTTTGAGTTGCAAACACGCGACGGAAAATCAATATTTGTCATAGCTGAACAGCTGTCTCCAGTAATTTCGAAAACGCTTTTAGACAAAGAAAAGTTTTATAGATATTAAGTATTTTGTGAACATAAATTCAGTGTAAGCTTAAAAAATAAATATACACGATAACAGAATTCTAATTTTACTGGACGCCACGCCATACCCATATAATCAGGCTTTGATGCCCAAAAGTATCATACGAGCTAAAAAGAATAAATGACAATTTCGTAGAATTATACTGCAAAATTTTATTCAATACACCTGAGGTTTTTCGGCATACAGTGCCACCTCCAGACGCATAACGAACCTTCACCAAGGAAACTACAGATACTTGACAAGGAAGTACAACTAAAAGCAAATAATCCATTAACGGGAGCAACATGATGGTTTTAAATAGGGAATAATCTAAATAAACTACCATGCACATGCAAATCTACAAGCTATAAGGAATGAAGCGATAAAAGAGAAAGAGATACAACTTTGCAGTATAATGGTACGAAATATGTATTTTTCCTCTTAAACCTAGTTTCATAAAACTGCTGCCCTTACCGGCGTTTTCAAAATTCCTGGAGGTAGACTATTCTACTAGGACGAATTTTTATTTTCCGTCGTGTTAGGAACTCAGCGAACACTTTGGTATGGGATCCATTGGGTATTATCCTGGAAAGCCTTCAAACAAAATTTAATTTGCTGTACACCTTCACGAGTCGCAACTAATCACTGTTCACGCAAAAGCCACTGGCTGGAGACTGACGCCGTCGCAGTCGTGAATTCCAGAATAAGATTGTAACGGTCAATGCGCGTTGATGATGCGCAGAAAATTATAGCTCTGTTTCTTCTTAAGTATCTTAAATCTGAGTGGAAAGTATCTCTCCCGAGCATATAGCTGCCTTTCCTGGAGTGACACATGCTACAAGGAGCTTCCCATGCCAGAGCGAGCTATCTAACTCACCGCAAAATTTTGTCACTCGATGCTCCAGGCAGGATAGCTCCATAATATTTCACTCAGGCCACTCAGGCCAGAATAATTTTTAACAGTGTACGGCAGAGAAACTAGTGCGAAATCACAGAAATCGGCAAAAATGTTGGGTATTGTTGACAAACGGCAGCTGAGCTCGTGCCGATTGTTGTGTATCTCGTAAACGAAATTATTCCCGAATGGAAATAGCTTGCGTTGGATGAAAGAGAGATAACACGCAGCATCGAGCGCCGCGCGTGACTGAACTTCAAAATTGCTCGCAGCGACTGGATTCCTAGTATTTTTTCAAGCTTCTCATCCGAATTTCTCATTTAGCCTCCCGTAGCGTGCACGGCTCCCGGTTTTTTCGGTGACATTTTTCACTCGAAAATTTCCTGGAGAAACAAGTGAATTAACATACATTTCATAATAAACTGCGTCGGATCCTCGATAGTTCACAACGGTATTTCGCTTTTCGAGCCGCTCGGTGAATTCTTTCCAAATTAAAAAATCGCTCCCTGTATCGTGTGACGGATGTTTTCGTTGTTAACGGTCATTCGTATGATGACAAAGTGTCTTGGAAGGAGTTTTTGAAAATCGTAAGGAATTTTCTGAGTTTTTCTAGAGTTCGAAGAGTGATAAAAAAGGTTTTCTACGGGCCTCCTCTTCTCTTTCATCTACCTTCAGCAAGATTTGATTCGAATGGCAAATATTAGAACAAGAACTAAACTACTGTGGATTGGGGTCTAAATATTTTGATCAAAGCAAGTAAAATTAAAAAGAATAGTGCTTGAATAAAGCGCTGTTGCTTGTTGAATCGAAACAAACTTATGAAAGTGAACCCTAGGGCTCTTTCCGCAAACGAAAGCCGTCATCGTTGCCTCCTCATGCTCACGTAGTTAGGGATGTTTTCCTATCATTACTCAACCTTGGGCAATTTTTAGGAATAGTTCAGCAAATCTAGCCAAAAAAGGGCTGAACCTCGGACAAATTAACCCAAACTTCTCTCGTGTTTTACTCCGAAAAGTGTCTTGAGTCCCCAAATTATTTTCAATTTTAATTTATTCACTTTAACTTCCTTGAAATTATGAATTTTAATAATTTTAGTCTTTAAAAAATGCATTTATTCGATTTTGGACTCATCACTGAATGAAACTGTGCCCTCAGCATTTTCACAGCCTATATCATGACAGTTTCCGCATGGATTTGAACACTTTAGACCCATCTTTTTGCCGCTACATCTCATTTTTCCACAACCTTTTGTACATCGGACTCATGCGTCCTCATTTTCAGTGAAAGTTTTTGCGGAGTTTCTTACCTTCAACGCTGTATCGAATTTATCGTATTTGGATTGCATCTAGCACAAAAGGGAACCTGCGTAATTTCTGTGTTTTCAAAATCGCGCAACTTCTTCTTTTCTTTAAAAAGTACTAAATGTAGCACAGTATTAAACTTTACACAATCATTTTCCTTAAAAATTAATGCTTTACTCCGTCTAGGTCACAGAATGGTAAGTTTTGACTAATTTTCGCTTTTCTTGCCTTCATGAACAAAACTTAAAAAAATCCTAAAAAATGAAACGAAGAACACTAAATGTATGCACACTATTGAAATTTACTGAATCATTTCCCTTTAAATTAACGCCTTACTCTGTTCAGGTCAAAGAATGGTAAATTTTTTCTTATTTTCGCTTTTCTCGCCTTCACGGTCACAACTAAAAAGATAATAAGAAATGAAATGAAAAACACTAAATGTATGCACAGCATTTAAATTCACACAATTATTTTCTTTTAATATTAACGCGTTACTCTGTTCAGGTCAAAGAATGGTAAGTGTTAACTAATTTTCGCTTTTTTCGTCTTCAGGAACTTTGCCCTGTTTCTTATGGAGGTGTGTTGGTGTCAGTTGAAGTTCGCCAAAAACCCGGTTCCCTGTCAGCCAATAATCTGCTATTCGTCATGCCGTAACACGCATTACGAGCAGTCTTTGGCGCTATCGATAAATCGGGAAGAATATTTGGACGTATTTCTGCCAAACGGAACTATGTGCATTAATTCACGAGCCCTGAGATCCATAAGAATATGTGTCTAACAGGGCTCACCTGATAATGCAAGCAGTTCCTTTTGACAGAAATACGTCCATTTCTACCCCAAAGGTCTTTTCATAACGCGCCAGACATTGATTGATCGCGCCGGTCCGTCGTCTATCACTGCGTCCATTCTTAAAATTCATCACGATATCCCCCCCCCCCCCTCATCCCATTTCTTTCACGCGAATTTTTTTCTGCAAATATTGTTTTTTCATCGAAATAAAATTTCACTCATTCGAATTCCAAGCATTGGATTTTCTTTCAAGTCGTTTCGTAGTTTGATGGTTTTTTTTTTTTTTAAAAAAAAAGAAACACAGCGTCGACTTGTCTCCACTCCTCTGAAACAAGCTGAAGTGAGAATAAGTGAAGAATAAATGAGTCTAGCCCAATAAATTATATAGTGAAATGAGCTGTGTGTATTTTAAGCTCCGATTAAATTTGTTTACACATTGCGACCTGTTTGTCGGGCAGTTTCGAAAGAGCACTACAAACAGCCTTTTCCATCTTTGTAGAATACTCCGAGGGGCGAAGGGGGGGGGGATGCTTGACGCATTATCATGCAGCGTCTATGGTTGCAGCATTTTCACGAAACAGTGCAAGCATTCTTCTGAACGATGTATGGAACGAAATACAATCCAGCCTATGTATGTGCGATTCAAATTAAATCTTGATGAGATACACATTGAATGATTAAACATATAAGTACCTTTCTTTTTTGAACTATGCACAAATAAAAAACTCAAAACACGCAGATGACAGCTATCTTGATGACTTAAGTCGTCTCCATCGGTTTCTAGACGGCTCGTCGCGTTTTTAGCATGCACGTCATATCCATCCTTATCTCAAATTACGACGTCGTAAATTTCTACTCATTTTTAATTGCGTCAAAGTAGAACAAATCAAAAATTTCCGCTTTTTTTCTGAATCCAATCCACTTATTCTCTAAAAAGCCACACAAAATTGCAAGTTTTAATTTGACTTCCTTGAAGACTATGAAATTGAACTAGAAATTTTTCACTATTACAATGAACTTGTTGCTAACTTCAACAAAGTCAAAAAGAGGAGTTGTTTTTCATTAAAAATGGCTGAAAAATCACGATGGGCCCTTCCGGTCAGTCTGAAATACACTCCTAACTTTACATTCAATTTGCGTAAGAAATATGCGCTTTTCTAAGCTTCCCGCTGTAAAAACGTTAGTGCGGCACAGGTGAAAATTTCGTAAGGGGAATCGTTCCGTCCAACCCTCGCGTATTAGGATGTTGAACCCTGGAATTAATCATAATCTTGACAACGTCGCTTTATGGCGACTCATACTGCGAGTCCTATTTCAATGTTGATAAGCACCTGCGTATAGCAGCCCCTTCCCCTTGTTAGCTAGTTCGCCAACACATCTCCTCGTCGGACCACGTTCTCTGTTTTCTTTCAATAAAATATGTAATTCATATTCCAATAATGACTACTCCGAAATAAACCCAAAACACCTATCCTCATTATAGGATGCTACAAAATACTCAACATGGCCGACTCCAATCCGTCAAAACACACGTGACGAGACAAAATTTTATCAACCGGCGATTGCAAAGTTCGGAGTGTATTTCAGACTTTCATAATTAGCTCATCGTCATTTTCGAGTCATTTTCAACGAGGAATAATTTTTTTTTGGCTCTAGGTCAAGTTCGCAACAAGCCCACGGAGACACGCATTTTTCGCATCAAGTCATCGATAAGTTTTTTCTCATGTGGGGTATCCCCAATGAAGAGTACAAATAATAATTACATCTCTGCATTGACGCGCCGATCAGACGTCTAATCTGTCGCTTAGTCGATGAAAGCGTTTAAGCAAGCGTCACCCTTCAATTTGCAGAATTGTCAGGTCTCTGCAAATCGCGCCTACTCCAGTCCCCTCGTCGCTCACAAATTCCCTCGCTCACCAAGAAGCCCGGCAAAAATGCCGAGTTGAACGTACCAGAAAACATATTAAAAATAAATTAATAGTGCCTCTAATAATAGCGCACATTTTTCTGAGTTTTCAATTAATCATTGAGCGACCCACTTCCTCGGCCGCGCCGGGGCCGCCCGATGTGTCAGATTGCAAGGCTAATCCGTCGTTGTGAAAACTCGCCATCGATTCCATCGTAAGAGCAACGGAACACTGCCTTGCTAAGGAAAAACGTCGTATTAACATTCGAGAGGTGCCAAATTGCTCTGGATAAAACATGTATTTTTGAGGAAAGACATGCATATTTGTCCTTGCAATTTTCAAATATTTTCGATTAAATTGCGAACAAAATTTTCCAACAAATTAGAAAGAAAAATTTTCACAAGTTTCCTAGTATATTCGTTTTTTTATCGATGGAAATATGGCAACGCCTGAAGGTTCATACGTCGTTTTTCCCTCGCACGGTGGAACTGCCTCGATGCTACGCCCGGACACGTGTCTCGCACGATCAGAGATAAAAACAAATCGCGCAGCCTTCAATCAAATCATACGTAACCTAATTTCAATACGGGTCCCCCAGGCCGCGCCGGAAGAGAGGCGTTGGAGCAAAAAATATCCGGCTTGATTTGTGCGTGAATAATTGGTTTAACCTCCCATCGATTGCATCTTCCCCTCCTTTTTTCCCGAATTATTTGGGCTCGATGTTCTATTTTCGACCGTTATTAAAAGGATGAGGCTCCAGAGGGTGTGTGACGGACTGGAGGCAGAAGTTGACCGCGCGTCCCATATTGTCACATGTTTCGGTTCGACGAAAAAGATCGGTTTGGCAACCGAGTGGGCAAGCTTTAACACGCAATGAAGATCATATTGTGTTTTATAGGCAAATTGAAAGTAATAACCGATGTCGCTCAATCTGTCTTTCATATTGGGGCTCATTCATTGGGAAGCTTTTCATTTCAAAATCGGGAGCATTTCATCTGTTGTCCCTCACAAAATCAATCGAGTGCTTGGCTGCAGTTGATTTTTAGAATACTGTCGTTCTTGATGAGTTTTCGAAGTTTTGTTGTATTTTTTAATAAATTAAAAAAAAAAAACGCTCAAAACCTACCCGAGAAAAATGTTATAATAATCTAAAAAAAACTTACACGAAAAAAAGGTGAGAGGCGGTTATTTTGTTCAATTTTTCGTGAACATTTGCCTCTTTTGTCCCTTTCTGATCGGAAGCTGTTAATTTTTCTCTTTCTTTAACACCTTGGTGTTACGGAAGTCAAATGAATGCCTCTTTTCCCTAATATGTTGTTTTAGAGCAGTCACTTCATGCTGGTTGAATTCATGTCCATCAAGCCTTTTGTGCAAGTGTTGCAGTGATTGCCCTATGTATACGCCCGGACAATCCCTACATGGGATCCCATATACCACTTCTGATTATTTTTCGCGGGGAATTTTGGATTTCAAAGAAGACCGGAAACTCTTCAAATTACATTTATTGGAAGTGACCAGTGTGTAACCATGCGGTTTTAATGCGCATCTTATCATTTCCGAACAGGACGATATGTAAGGGCATACTTTCAAACAATAATAATCACCCTCTAACAGAGAGGCAGTACTATGTATGTTTATGTGTATGCCTATTAAATTTGCCTTTAATTATAATACATCTCAAAATGTATGAACATAACATACCATACTTTCAGCCTTGTTGTATTGTTTATCTGCAACGTTTCAGCTACTCATCTTCAGGCGATTTCACTGAAAACTACACTAACACTACAATTTTGAACTAGGGTAAAACGTTAAAATTGTTCCGTGCTACGGCATTTTGAAATGAGCTTGTTAACCTGTTTCTAATTCTTGCATTTTCAGAAACTGCATTGTCTCCTGATCACGCAGTAATTTTTTCAGATTTTTTCGAGCCGTTTTTCCCTCCGAAATCGACTTTTGAAGTTCGAAATTTTAAAATGCCGCGTTTGCCCGCGCTTTAGCGGCAATTCAATATGGCGCCGGAATTACCCCCTGGCTTTCTTGCCACACATTCGACCGGGCGCCGTCAGCGGGACCTCTACGCGTTCGAATATCGAGGCTAATCAAAACAACCAACTGGCTGTTATCAATTTCATCTTTTGACAAAGATTTCTCTAGTTTTTGGCATATTTTCTGAACCGTTATTCGTTCAACTAAAATATCTAACCCTGCTTTACGAATATCTCGACCTGCAATCTCCTTGGAACGTTGGAAAATCCGAAAATATTGACCAAATTTGTGCTAGTTTACTTAGTCATTTCAGTACACTGAGATACTGAGTTTCCATGGTAGTGAAGTGAATTTGGGAATAATTCTTCTTGAAAATGTTGAGCGCATATGTTTTTGCAATAGTTTTTGTTTAAACTCCAGAAACAACAACAGATCGGCCGGTCAAATCCTGACACTGTTATTGACCATGCCGAAGCTTCATGATGCGAAGCCTCGTGCTTTGTTTCGGGAAGTAAATATTTTGGAGAAAGTTCCTACTTCTCATTTACAGCAATCTAAATAGAATCAGTAATCGAATGTCCTTCCCTTAATGGCTCTCTTCAAAGAAATATCCACAATATATTACATGTAGGTATCACTTGTTTACTCTTAGGAAGCCACCCAAGAATAAATAGCCTTCGACAATTTTCTATTCTGGGACCGTAAACTTATTAAACTGTTCAGTGTTCCATAATTATTAACAGGTATATTGTGAATTGCTAGTATGTGCCATTCTTTGATAGTTTATCTCAATGCGAGATATAACATCAGTGATTTAATCTCAATTTCTCATCCACTCATTTTCTACGTAATCACATCCTCCACATGACTTTGATTCACTTTGAACCTGATTTTTTTTTGGTAAACAATGGCTCACTATGCTGAGCGTTTTACCAGAAAGTCAGTTTTAAGTTACATTCTTCGACATGGAACTACATACAAATTTTGTGAAGATGCATGCCCTGACTCTGAATAAATGGATGTTATTAAAGATCCTGAAGATGAAAGGTGAGTAGCTAACTACTTTGTAAGTTCCCTTCTCAATTTCAATTACCTAAGTATATGGTTTCTAATGGCGGATAGTAAGAGTCGTTCAGAAAGTAAGTTTACCTGTTAAATACTTCCTAAATGAAGATAGGTAGAGACAATCTGTAATAAGCTTTGAAAAGTCACTACCCTGGTTCTCTAATACGCTGTAGATTTTTAAATTTGGCTTGATAGAACTCTAGAAAAGTGGGATTTTCTGAACCCACCTCCTCTCCGCATGGGTTCAAAATTAGCGATAGACACGGTGGCTCCTTTGCGAATGAGGCTCTGTAAAATTTTGGACCTGTGCGGAGAGGAGGTGGATTCAGAAAAAGCCACTTTTCTAGAGTTCTATCAAGCCAAATTTAAAAATCTATGGCGCGTTAGAGAGCCCAGAGTATTGGCTTTTTTAAAGTTTATTACAGATTTTCTCGAAGTGCCTATCTCAGTTTAGGAGATATTGAACAGGTAAACTCATCTCTGGACGATCCTTGTGGTTGTTCTTCCCTCTTTCTTGCAAATTCTTTATCGAAATGAAATACATAAGGCTCTTTATCCTTGAAATATCATTATGAAAAAGCAACTGAATTAAAGATTGAGACAAAAAAAAGATAATGGTGACAGTAAAATGAGGTGAGAAAATCTACCGACTGGAGGCATCCACTTTAAAATATTGCAATCACATGAATTTGTTGGCTAGCGTATCCATCTACATAATTGATTTTAAGGGTTTTCATGGGTGTGCTGAAGGAAAATCTAGACAAATTTTCTTCGACTCATAATTTGATCAGTACCTAGACATTTCTGCTGTGAAATGGAGACCTCAGGTTTCCATGTCAATCCAGTGATAAGAGAATACCTTGGTGTGCCTTCGAATTAACACTTGCTACATTTTTTGTGATTTTCAATTACTGGATATTACATTCATTGCACATTGCAAACATTTTTTATGAGAAAACTACATATGTTCCAAAGAATTTAAAACAAGTCATGTGCACGTTGGAGCAAATTTACTTCTGTTCTAGTTTGAACATTATTGGTACGTACCTTTCAATTTCAGGATTTAACGGCTTTTGCCGAAGGGTCTGTTGGTGCCGGCACACACAGTTCCAGGGTAGAATGGAGATCCATGTCGAAGAAAATTCCTTTGAACTGATTTTTTAGTAAATAAATGCTCAGATAACTGAAGCATAATTTACTACACTATCAGACTTCAAAGGGAGTTGGTCGAGGAAGTATTCACAACAGCAAAGGAAAGATTATGTGGATATACAAGTAGAGGTACTTAATGAGCAAATATACAGATTACTGACTTTAACACTCGCAAGAAAGGAGGAAAAATCTTAGAGTAAGTGCTTGGTATCAGATGTTCTAGCAGCATAAAGCCCGTCCAATGTGAAGATTGTTTGATTACCCAATGGTTGCAAGTGCAAGAATCTATGTATGACCGCAGAAAATGTATCATTAGAAGAACACTTATAAGTATATTTTGAATAACACAAACACTGTAAAAATCGTGTGCAATGTTAACCCCAACACCGAAAACACGGTGATTTCAACTGAAAAACCAAGCCTTTAGATACTTAAGTGATAGGGACACACACATATAACTAACACAGTTTTGGAAGCTATTTCCGGATTTTCCAACGTTTCAAGGAGATTGCAGGTCGAGATATTCGTAAAGCAGGGTTAGATATTTTAGTTGAACAAATAACAGTTCAGAAAATATGCCAAAAACTAGAGAAATCTTTGTCAGAAGATGAAATTGATGACAGCCAGTTGGTTGTTTTGATTAGCCTCGATATTCGAACGCGTAGAGGTCCCGCTGACGGCGCCCGGTCGAATGTGTGGCAAGAAAGCCAGGGGGTAATTCCGGCGCCATATTGAATTGCCGCTAAAGCGCGGGCAAACGCGGCATTTTAAAATTTCGAACTTCAAAAGTCGATTTCGGAGGGAAAAACGGCTCGAAAAAATCTGAAAAAATTACTGCGTGATCAGGAGACAATGCAGTTTCTGAAAATGCAAGAATTAGAAACAGGTTAACAAGCTCATTGTTACGAATCGCACAAAACTGTAAAATTGCATTTACCTGTTACAACTATTTTCAAAATTCGAAAAAAAATAAGGCTGGAAGAAATTAAAAATATTGGCAAATCCTAACTTCCCAAGACTTCTGCTCCTACTTCGGGAAATACGCTTTCCTTCCCGAAGTGGATGCGCGGGTCACTTAATTAAAAGGAAAACGGCTGAAAAGACGCGCGCGTTTCGCTTTTCATTAACACACTTCAAGGATCTTCTGTAAGCTTAGGTGGTAACTATAATCGTGGGGAAAACAATTACAAAAAGAAAGAATGCCTCTCAGACCTATAGGCTCTAATCTCTGCATGCTCTTATTATTTGTCAGAATATCATGATGTTGTTGGCAGTCAATTTGAAAAATCATTTTCCGTACAACTATTGTTAAAGGTTCTCGCAGATTTTCTCCAGAGACAAACTAAAGATAACCACTCGTCCAATGTGTTACGCGTCGTCAGCAGGACCGCATTTTTGCAGCTGCATCAGTTCGTGAGTAAACATCTCGTTCAGTTTCATGCTTCCCGTCCGCGCTGTTCAAACAAATATTTGCAGTTATTTTGTCGTGACGAGCCACGGCACGCGCATCATGAGACGGTTGCGATGTTAACGTGAAAAGGTTGTCGTTGAATCGAGTAAATATATTTTGGCTCGTCGTTATTCATAGCGCTTAACGATCATTTGATATTGAAAATTTGACAGATTTTTGGGATCTAGAAAAATTTATTTTTAAAAAGAAACACACCAGTTTTCTGAAAGATCGAAAAATTCTTTACTTATCGGGAAATTTGAACTTAGTCCCTTGATGACAAACTTAAAATATACATTTTAACGATTTTCTTCCAGGGTTGTTTCCACGGAGAAAGTATCACAATGCGAGATACACTCCTGGCTGATTTGGCGCCAGACTTTAGAGTGGTTGTACCAGTCAGAGGTACGGTTGAGTCTGCCGAATGTGTGTTTGGATCAACAGTACCTCTGGCTTGTGCAACGGCTCTCATATCTAGCGCCAACATCAGCTAGGAGTATATCTCGGATTGTGATACTTTTTTCTCAGTCTCTTTGAAGAGGGGTTATGCAGTCAAAATTTTACTCAAGACAAGGAACTTTTGGAAGAATCAAGAATCAGAAATTACTGAACAAGCTCGATGACTCCACCAGATTACAAACGGGAAGCTTTCGGTCATAAAAATATCAATGAAGGTGTGTTTTTAAGTGGGGTGCGCATCTCAGTCATAGATTTTGCAATTTGTGTATCAATCATGAATATGTACCTGATATCTTCCTTGTCCGAAGACAGTAGAGTTTCGGTAATAGCATTAATGATGGTGGTGCTATACCTTACGCGATGAGATAGCCACATTTGTTTCGTACTGTTTGGAGTAGGTCGCGAACTTCATCCGTTTCAGTCATGATTAGACCGTCGGAGAAAGAATCGACTTCCACCTGTACGTTGTCCAACCTGGGAACTACGTCATCCAGAGTTGTTAAGAGAAAGTCTTCCATTAATATACCACATAGCATTGACTTGATTATGGTCTTATCTAGTAAATCTAAGTTATGCAGTGCGTTAGCTGTGTGACTCGCCTCTTGTGATATTCGAGATATCTCCTGAGTTTCGTCATCAAGCTGAAACACGTTATGCATCTCAGAGATTCTTGACCTAAGTTGTTCCTTTTTATGTTCATAAAAGTCGAACGCTTTGTCTCTGCTACCCTTATGGTACAATGGTACGTCGTATTTATCTCCTCTAATTTCAATGGTTATATACTCTCTCACTTTAAGGTGAGTCTGAGTTCCCTTCTTTTCCAGAACTGTGGGCGGTTCAAGTGCCTCTTCCATTGACGCTTTAGCTATACTGCTTTCGTCCTCAAACTTCTTGAGCCTTTGATATGTGGATACCACTGTTCCTTCTAAATCGGTTCCCTTCCATGTATCGATGATATCTGCGGGAGTTAGATCCATTGAGAAGATAGCGTCCATTTCTTCGGAGAAAACTCCTAATGAACTCGTTGTTATTACTGACGCGTTTTCCATCTCTTATTTGTTTTATTACTTCTGGAACCCGGTTAGTGATCCCAACACTTTACTAATCAACCGTAATGCAATTGAATAGCGTGTGATTTATTAGCCTCACAGGCACCAGTCAACATTGAGCGAGGTTTTCTCCTTCTCAAAACTGGGCTGACTCCCCGGTACTTGTAAAAGGTGAACTGTCAAAAGACCTAACGTAACAAGCCTCGGTACCACTGGAAACAAACGGACACGTCGACAAAAATTAAGAAAACGGACATTGATATTTGGGACGTGGAATGTCCAAGGCATTTCGAATAAGCTACCGGAAGTGATATCGGAGATCCAGAAGCTTGAAGTGGATGTCGCTGTTCTTACTAAAACCAAGAAGAAAGGGCACGGGTCAGAGAATTACGGTGACTATGATCTATTCTACAGCGGCGTGGCCAAAGATCAGCGTGCTCAGCAAGGAGTAGCAATACTCATGCGGAAAAGCCTACGTAAGTTTGTGGGCACCTGGGAGGCCGTCAACCAGCGACTTATCAGAATGAACCTCAACCTATACGGACATAAGATCACGCTGCTTGGAGTGTACGGTGTAAATGATGATGCCACTGTCGCGTGTAAGGACCAATTTTTTGAAGATCTGAATGATGAAATTCTGAACGTTGGTGCTGGCAGGGAAGTCATACTTATGGGTGATTTGAACAGCAGAACGGGACGACGAGTAAACTGTAAAGTTGTTGGACCGTTTGGGGAGGATGCTGTCAATGATAACGGTGATCGGCTCATCTCAATTTGTTCTCAAACTGAGATGAGAATTTTGAATGGCTTTTTTCAACACAAAGACATCCATAAGTATACCTGGGTCCAGCCAACGCGAGGATTGAAATCCATCATCGATTATGTGATTGTTAAGCACTCTACTAAGCTGAAATTGCAGCAAGTTAGAGTGTGCAGGGGACTCTCCTGCGGCAGTGACCATCATTTCCTCCGAGCATAGCGTTTCCCGTTAAAGGAACTAAGGATGTAGAGCCAGTGCCTGAACAACAGCAGGGACAGGGGATGCAAGAGCGTGAGGTAAGATACAACATCGAAAGTTTGCAGCACCCTAGTGTCAAGGCTCTGTATCGGAAACGTTTGGATGAGAAGTTGGGGGATGGGCTTTCGGGTACCACTGAAGAGCAATATCATTTCATTAAAGATTGTATCCACTCTGCAGCTAAAGAAGCCCTAGGTATTTGCAAAACCAGTAATAAAAAGCAGCATCCTTACTGGTGGGATGAAGAAATTGAAGACGAGATAAATCTCAAGAGGCAAAAACATCTTATATTTCTGTCGTCTAAAAAGGCTGAAGATAAAGTTGCTTACAGGAAAGCTCAGTCTAAAGTTAGGAGCCTCATAACACGGAAGAAGAGTGAAGCTTGGGAAAGCAACTGTTCTAGAATTAACACCTACCTAGGGGGGAGAAAAAGTGCTGAGAGCTGGAAGTTAATTAAAGGTTTACGTAGAGACATGAAGCGCGACATCGTTTCTCCGATATCGCTTAAAAAACTGGAGGATCATTTTAAAGATCTTTTGACGGAAAGGCGCCCAGAGTTTCGAGACAGCAGCACGGACAACGGAAGAATGAACAACTTGGAGATTCACTCTTGTGACATAATTAAAGCGGTTAAAGAGCTAATCTAAAACTATAAAGGAGAGGCCCCAATTTTGTACCCAATGTTTCAGTGACTTCCCGAAGGCGGATTTCCTTGAAACTTTGTACGCATGTGCGGTTCGTGCTGAAGGGGTGCAATTCGTCGTCCGATTTTCGAAATTTTGATTNTAAGCAAAGTGTACGGGAAGATACTGAAAGCGAAGATCGAGGACGAATGGCAGGATCACGAAGCAGAGGAGCAGGCTGGTTTTAGAGCTGGCAGGTCTACGATAGATCACCCCTTAGTTATTGTCCAGGTCATTGAGAAGAAAATGGCCGTAGCTCAGGAGCTGCATTTAATTTTCGTGGATCTCCAGAAAGCGTATGACAGTGTGCCGTTGGTGAAACTTTGGGAGGCCTTGGAAAAATCGAATTTTAACGGGGGGTTGATTGATGCGGTCAAACGATTTTATAAAGGGAGTTTTACCAAAATTAAGTATCATGGGGAGTTGTCAGCGGGATTTTATGTGACTAAGGGTTTAAAACAGGGATGTTGTTTGTCGCCAACATTATTTAAAAGTTACCTCGAATGTGTGGTAAAAGAATGGAAAAGGAAGTGTTGTGGTATGGGTGTCCCCTTGGGTGATCTTGAAACTCTGTTCACTCTGTGCTTTGCTGATGACCAGGTGGTGGTTGCTCAAGATCAAGAAGACGCGGAGTACATGATGCGCAAGTTAGTAGAAGAATATCGGAAGTGGGGTTTGGAAGTCAGCATATCCAAATCTGAGAAGATGACTTTTGGTGGTGATCAGCAAAGCATTGAGTTGGAGGATGGGCAGCAGATCAAATGCTGCGAGCACTTCAAGTACTTGGGAGTGCGGTTGACCCAGGATGGAAGGACGGATCAAGCTATCAGGGAAAGGAACACCTTAGCAAGAAAGGCTATAGCGATGTTAAATGGAATCCTCGGGGATCAGCGGATTTCCAAAGATAACAAGAGGAGGATATACAACGCTGTAGTAAAAAGTATATTAACATACGGATGTGAAGTTTGGCAGCTGAAGAAACGGCCACAGGATATGCTAAGAGCAACGGAGATGGATTTCTGGAGAAGGTCGGCAGGAATTTCTAGGAGAGATCGGGTCCGTAATGATAGAGTGCGTCAGATAATGGAAGTCGAAAATGACATCGTGTTCGACGTCATGACCAAACAACTTGTTTGGTATGGTCATGTCAATAGGATAACGGAAGAGAGGCTGCCAAAAAAGATGCTTGATTGGGTTCCTCCTGGGAGGAGGCGTAGGGGACGCCCAGTGAGAGGTTGGCGACAGGGGGTGTTAAGTGAGATGAGGGAGTGTCAACTCCCTGATAACCTGTGGGAAGACCGAGCTTTGTGGCGATTAGGTGTCGCAAAGCGCCAAAGAGCGCTATAACAGCGACTCGTATGTATGTATGTATCTTCCTTGTTCCAGATTGTAATGAATATGTAATGAATATGATGAGTCATGCCGTGTGAAGTGACGTGTCGCACGTATCGAGCACCGAAAAAGGGCTACGGTGCTTGGAGCATGGATTTTTTTTGCTTACTTTTTAAAACGGTTTTTGACTTGGACACATCTTAGCATATTTGGAGCAAACTTAACCTTTTTTTCCTAATTTTAACACTTCAACGCGCGTTGATTACACCGTAGAGACAGGACTATTCTTGCTTCGTGGATGTCCGTGTTCTACCTGTAAAATTGGAGGCGCGATGGCGTGAGGCGTGAGTGCGATGGCGTGAGGCGTGAGCGCGATGGCGTGAGGCGTGAGCGCGATGGCGTGAGGCGTGAGCGCGATGGCGTGAGGCGTGAGCGCGATGGCGTGAGGCGTGAGCGCGATGAATCGCTCTATTCTTCTGATGAAGTGTCTCTTTGTCGTTTACCTTTGGGAGAAACGTCACAAAACCAGGCACGACAACGTGTCTGCTATCTTCGGCTAGGCTGCTCACCTAGCACTTAAGGCACCACTGCAAATAAGACCGGAAACAACACATGTAAATAGCGCATTGGTAAGGACGCGCGTTGATGATGGATGGAAGGATGCGGCGCAGAGATACAACTATACGTACTCGATGGATGTCCGTGCTGTATCTGAAAAATTGAAGGCGCCATGGCGCGATGTGTGATTTACCTGACGCCACGACGCAACGTCAGTCCGCGAAACCTATAGCGGACTTTTTGTTTACTTAACAACTGAAACGACCTACAAATATAATGAGTTACATTAAAATCCATTATGTACACCAGTTTGATGAAGGGTATGCTACGGAGGTAAAAAACATTTAGCCAAAATATTTAGGTTTGTTCAGGCATGAAAGTATCACAAACACGTTCATAATTTACAGGCTTTTGATTTTCTCTCTTAGGTACACTTTTGAGAAGTTAATAGCAAATCTTTATGTTCATCCTCTTTTTTAGTTATCTATCGGCTTCATGCTTGCATGTGTCTAACTGCTTTTTCGACGGAATCGTTGATCACTTGCATACTTTTTATAACTTCAAGTAGTCTGGATTGTTGTCCTACTCTTACGGTGAAACAAAAAGTAAACTGTTTGCACTGAGAAAAAACTATGGCTTATAAACCTATTAGAGGTAAATATGGAACACCACTAATAGTAGTACCTCTACATATAATAATAGCACATATACCTTAGTTATGGTCTCTGTACCTTAATTAGGTACAGAGACCTTAGTATGGTTCACAGACCGAGAATCATTAGTTTATTTACGACTATTATAGGTGTTCCATATTTACCACTAATAGGTTTATAAACCATAGCTTTTTCTCAGTGTGGAATATGCAAACAACACTGAAGAGAATTTTTATATTCGTTGTAAAGAGATCAGATAGGTTGAGTCATTCCTCAGCATGAATCGGCAATCGATTAGGGGGGTCTGGGAGACAATTTTACAATATTTTGAATTTGTGCGAATACCAACGTAGTAACAGAACACTGGAATTTCAAGGAACAAACAATGATAAACTCAAGATGTAGAAGAATTAACAGGAACAAGGAGAACAATGAGATCATTTAATATAACACGCGTCGAATTAATAAATGAAGACACTTACCGCAGAGGTTCTTACGAAAGTAGTTTCATAGGGACATTTTTACTTAAATATAGTTTTATTTTAGAGAAGCTGTTCTATGGCTTCAAAAATAAAATAAGTATACCAAAACTGGACATAAGTGACGGTGTGCAACGTTGCAATCGGAGAAGAAGCGGGGTATTCGCGCGCATTTCATCAATATTTAACCCCGATCGTGGAAGGCGCTCTTGATACAACTATTTCACCACGAGGGATGTGTATATTGCCGCTTGCTAGATTGAAGGCGTTCTGTACTGTGATGACGGCTCGCGCGGTCACACTGCGCTTGCAGACGCGGCGCTGACAGCGGAGCAAAACTAGAACATAGCTTCGACATTCTCCACCTGCTTTCTGTTTCTATCATGCACTGAGAAAAAACTATGGCTTATAAACCTATTAGAGGTAAATATGGAACACCACTAATAGTAGTACCTCTACATATAATAATAGCACATATACCTTAGCTATGCACTGAGAAAAAACTATGGCTTATAAACCTATTAGAGGTAAATATGGAACACCACTAATAGTAGTACCTCTACATATAATAATAGCACATATACCTTAGTTATGGTCTCTGTACCTTAATTAGGTACAGAGACCTTAGTATGGTTCACAGACCGAGAATCATTAGTTTATTTACGACTATTATAGGTGTTCCATATTTACCACTAATAGGTTTATAAACCATAGCTTTTTCTCAGTGTGGTACGGGGTACCTTAATTAGGTACAGAGACCTTAGTATGGTTCACAGACCGAGAATCATTAGTTTATTTACGACTATTATAGGTGTTCCATATTTACCTCTAATAGGTTTATATACCATAGTTTTTTCTCAGTGTGGTTTGACGAAACACATGAGTCACACTTGCAAAATTTTGGATCATCGTTAATGGTTTTTTTTAATTTCAAAAAATTAAATCTTCTGGAAGCCAGTTCTGACATAGATATTTACATGCGCTAAGACAGCCGAAGGGAGATCAGCACCAAGCCTTACATTTTGGCTTGGGCCAGCTGCCTTGCGCTTTCGAGTGACAGACACCTGATCGGCGCTAGCCTCAGGCGTCTGACCTAGTTTGGGGCCGTGCTATTTTGAGGCACCTGCCCTTGTCCGGTGGGCACCGGAGGATCTACCTCCATTGCGTGCCCTGGAATGACGGGCCGACCAGGTGGGGCTAAGGTGGGCACGCTTGCAGGCATGGCCCGTGTTAGACCGGGGGGAGGAGTGAAGTGAAGGATGGGTGCGGATGGAGGCCCCTTAGTGCACAACAAATACCCACGACTAAACTGAGGCCCACAAGGTGTGTTAGCCATGGTTTGGATGGTGGCTTGGCCAGCAGCGGCCTCGGTAAGAAAGGGGCCATAGAGACGGAGTTCCTCCAACACGTAAGACTTGTATGTGCATGGTTCAAATATGTAGTGGGCGGTCAACCAGACAGGTGGACGTGGATGGGCAGCAATCTGGCCTGGGGTTGATATTCCAAGCAAGTCCCAAGGGAACTCCTCATAGTTGACGGGCAAAGGACCAGCCGGGAGTAAATGTTTAAGAATACAAAATTACAAATACACAATTACTAATACAAAAAGGGTTTAAGCCCTTGCACGTGGAGATGGACGGCGTCTTGTGGCGGCCGCGGTGGTCTTTGCAATGGCTGCTGGTGATGACGCCGCTGAAGTGCTTCCCTATGCCGCTGAGCACGTCTTCTGGACCGCTGGGCGTGGAAGGCCATGTTCCTCTGGACCCAGTTGGGAGCAGGGACTAGCAACGGCTGCGGAGCGGCGTACGGTTGAGGCGCCGGTGCTACTGGCGCTGGGACTACCACTTCGGTTTGGACGCCGATTGAAGATGATCGACGAGGCGACGTTTGAGTCGACGCATCCCGGGAGGTCCTAACTTCGATGGTGGAAGCTTCTGAGGATGTGGGGCTGAGAAGCCTCTCTTCCTCTGAGAGGGATACAAACCAGGTGCTGTGACTGGGGGCCTGAGCAGGCGGAGGCGGAGCCGTAATAATAATTATTTATTGTAGATTTTTCACATAACAAATTATACAAAGTCAAGGTAGAGAAGGTACAAAACAAATAATACAATACCATACAAATACAATACAAAGTCCAGGTAGAGAGGGTACATGGTAACAGATACTAGGCCCACCTAGGTTAAAAGTCTGTTAGTTATCTTTCTAGATACTCTTCTATTGAGTAAAAAACATTTGATTAACAGAACTCTGTCACCATTTTTTTAAACAATCTTGGATCCTGTGTTTTCCTATATTCTCCGGGAGCTTATTATAAATTATTGTACTGTTAAATTTCGAACCTTTTGTGCCAAGTCCTTTGGGATGCTCAGTTCGTTTAATGTTATCTCCCCTCCGTAGGTTCCCCACGGCTGGTCATCAGCCTCGGACGAGTAGGGATCCTTTGCACTGCAGCAGGAACAACAGCTTGACGTGATGCCGTGCGTGCCTGACTGGCGTCCACGAGCTGACGGCGTGCAGCTGGCGTTAGCCTACGCTCGGGGCGCCCGGCTGCAGCGGCAGGAGTGGAAGAGCGGCTGCTCGGCCGGCGAGAAGATAAAGCCTCGGCTGAGCGACCGGCTGCAGCGGGTGCAGGGGCCCTTCGGAGAAGCGGCGCTGGAGCCGGAAGTCGCAAGGGGGCACGGCTATGGTTCGGGCCCAGCAGGGAGTTTGCCGGCCGAGGGATCCGAGAGGGGGCTTGACGGTCGACTGGCCCAGGAACTGGTCGCGGCGGAACTGGAGGCGAGACTTGCTGGCGAAAGGCTTGCAGCCTTCGAGCGACTGGAGAGGGGTGGAGCTCAATCCCCGAGTCACTGTCGGAACTTAGTTCGATCGCAAACTGGTCCGTACTCTTTTTAAATCACTTAAAACTAAGTTAATTATCACTACTAAAAATAATTGGACTGAAAACATACAGCACGAAATAGGTACACTCCAATCACATGTGGAGAAGTATATGCTCGCGATGACCGGCGAGAAGTCACTGACTTGATGAATTTTGGTGACACCCACGAGGCTCAGGTGCGCACCGTTAGGGTTTCTACTGCTGAGGACAAACTTACTCGTGATATCAAACGTTATCAACGATGCTGCGATCGAGGCTTCTAAATCTGATTTGCGTTAAGACGTTGCAAGATTGTGCACTGACAAAAACTGCGAAACTGTACCTGTACGAAACTGTAGCGCAGCCGCTAAATTCGATGGTGCGTCATCAGTACGTGAGCTGCTCCATCCATAACTGATCGGATTTATGTGACCTGCGGATAGTAGAATTTCATGCAAGAGACATCTTGAGGATTGTGGGATTGCTAGATCGATTGTGGCCGATTCGCAAATTAGTTGCACTTCAATTAAATCGCTTGATGCCCTTTTTTTAGTGAAAGAGTCTGAAAGGTCTTGTTGTGGGGGTGGGGAAAACAGACGCCGAACACGAATGTACAGGAATATAAATATATGTAAAATCACAAATAACTCGATAAAAAGTACACACAATGAAATATAATAAATCTAGCACCACATCTATGCTGGTCTGATTTTCACAAAACGGCCTCTCACGGGGGGATCTACCGGATCATCTCGCGAAATCCATTTCTACGGACTGATCTATCTCTATTACTAGAACACACACTCACGGGAGCTGACCGGACCATCCGGGAATCTATTCCTCGAGACTGATCTCGCCCATGCGATCACCGATTCTTTTTATGTCAAAACGTGTGCACTTCCGCGAAACTGAAGCTTCACGTTTAGACATAAACTTCTGACGGACCTATCTCTATCGCTGGCCCTGGAAATCCGTGATTTCTCATGAAAAGCCATGACGCAAAGCACGCCTCATCTATGGAGCTGAAAGTGGGGAACTTAAGCCTGTAAAGACTTAAGCGTTCCCACAACAGTCTTCTGGCCTTTCATTCTTTAAATGGAGTTTTAAGACCTTAAGGTAGTTAGTAATTAAGCTGTTATAATTAACGGTATACGCGAAATATAATGATTACTCACTTTTTTTCGAATATAACCCGCGGTAATCGAGAATGTATGAAGACTTCTGATTTTATAAATACTGTTTCTCGGACTTTTTTCCCGACAGGAAAATTGAATGCAAGTAGCGTCTCAACAAGGAATTGATACACAAACTTTTTTTTTAATGATTCCCAATAATAACGACCGTTTCTACTTCGCGCCAGAAGTTATTTTAGAAGGAGTAATATGCCACTAAAACTTTTGGCTATCATCATAATGTACTCTTTGAATTAAAAGAAATTAAAGTACTCAAGTCTAGTGAATTTTAACAGATTTCACTATTTATTCGTCATAAATACAGTCTTTCGTACAAATTGTACAAATAACTACCCTTAATTTGAAAACCCTTGTATAGACCCTTCCTAAGGGCGTATCTTACGTCGTAGAGTGCCTTTTTAGAAGTATTATTTCCATCAATTAGTGCACACTGGTTTATCTTACGCTTAACAACTTGGATTCATTCCTATGATATCTGAGAATTTGTTTAAGTGCCATGGTTATGTCTCTCCTTCACTCTCTAAAATTTCATTTTACAGGCTTTTGTGTGACGATGGTCAAAGTCAAAAAATGTGCTTAACAGATTTTAACGTGTTATTTCCAATTTTTTCTTCTTCTTTTTTTTATTTTATTTATTTTTAATTGTCCAAACTCCGTAACTCTTGCGCCACCCCATCATTTCTCTCAAGCTTTTTCTCAAAATCCGTCCGTGATTTTTTTTTCCTCTTCCAATCAATTTTCAGTAAAATGCTAGGGGATTATTTTGCTTGTTTTCATTCGAAGGAGAATATCGATGTTTGGCAAACGTTCCAACTGAGGCACGCATTTACCGACTGAGATCATTAATTTGAAAGGAAAACGTGGATTTGCTAAGGTTTCGTCTTGTTTTATTGCTGCTTACAGCCTCCTCCTTAGTAAGAGAGCCACTAACATTAAATTCTCAGTCATATACCGCCAGAGTACGGTCAAATCAATAAAAGTAAAATTACTCTATTTCAAATCAATGGGTCCGTTGCGCCGGTCAAGGAATTGTACTTCGATGCCACATTCTTGTAGATCTGCAAAAAATAATAAGATCCGTCCAAACAGCAACTTTCTACTTTGAATATTGACCGAGAATCGCGCCTGAAAAAAACTCGATTCATGACATCATCCACCGGGGTGGCACACACCGTGTTCTGCACAACCTCGGTTGATGACGTCATAAATCGAGTTTTTTAAGGCGCGATATTTCGGTTAATATTCAACGAAGAAAGTTGCTGTTTGGACAGATCGTATTACCGAATCTACAAGAATCAAGCATGAAAACACGATTCTGCACGGAATAAATTTAATTGCTGATTTAACAACTCACTTGTTAGAAAAAGTGACTGCAACATTTTAACGTAGATCTCACAACAAAAAAATGCTACTTCAACCACTATTTTGTAAGCTAATTTAACCACGGGGGTGGCAAAGTAGCATTTTTTGGTTGTACAATTCACATTGAAACATTGCAGTCACTTTTTTTTAGTAATTGAATTGCTAAATCAGCAATTTAGTTTTTTCCGTGTGTGACCAGTGTAACTGGCCCATTGCTAACCAGTTGCATAAGTAATTATGAAAAGCTTACAAATAAACGCATTTTGCTTTACAAAACTAGGTTGCGGTATACAGATGCCGTTGCACGTGGTGACTTCATGAATGAAGCGCGTGCAAGGGCCTTGAGGCCGTGTTATGAACGGCATTCCTTGCTTTACTGGCTTCTCGACAGCGGGAACGGGAAGGATGTGTAAAGAATCAGCTTCACGGGAACTTTCAAAATTGAATTTAAAGTTTGCAAAACTCTTGCTAGCCAAAGTTTGTCGGTGTGTCGAAGAGTTTCCAAAGTCATTCGTAGCTCTGCCACCTCGAGCCTGTCGGAAATAACAAAATCCGCAATCATTATCGGCTGTGCCGAGCTTTTTCCTGAGGTAAAATAGGATTTCCTTCAGGAAGACTTACATTATTTTTCAACTACTCCCTTCAGAAACTAAGCTACGATGAGGAAGATGTTATTCAAGAAGAATGGAGGCATAGTGTTAAAGGAGTTAGGTATATGAAACCCGAAATGGTCATTCTCGCAGTCATGTGACTGAGTCCCCTAAATGAATGAAAAACCTTTGTAACTATATTTGTTCAAAGAAAGTATGGTAAGGGGCCTTTTATTGAAATGAGGGAGTGCCAACTCCCTAACGGGTTGTGGTGAGACGGAGTACCCACTTTAACGGTAATATACACTACACATACACGCACACACTTATACATGCATGAAATTGTTATATTCTAGACATTTTGTGTAGTCGAAGATGTTAATACGCGTTTTTTTACAATACTGTGATCGCTTTGGTTCTTTTCTGTTAAATGCCATCGCACTGGAAAAAAACACGTTGGATCTAGAGTCCAGACTCTTGCAATTATTGATAAGAAAACACACTCTTGATTCAATCAAATTTAAGCTTAAATCAAAAGAAAATTCGCTCAAATTAAGAGGCTTGGTTCTTGATTTAAGCTTAAATCTGATTGAATCAAGAGTTTTATTTCATGTCGATGTTTTTAAGAGTCTGGACTCGAGATCCAATGTGTTTTTTTTCCAGTGCGAAGTATCAGTGCCCATTTTGAATTCTGAACGACTCAAGACGAAAGAATGTCTCTCCCACTGTATGCAAGAGTTTGCAACAATCTAATTTCTTCAAACAGTTTCGCAACAGCCGAAGGCATTTTCAGACCGCGTGAAGATGAGCTGGTGACCGAATGCTTTCGAGAAGGTTCTTTCTGAATGAGTTGGCGGTGACGCAATCTTGTGTGAATGCCCGCGCGCGGAATTTCACTGGGAAGATGATGAGAGGGAGTCTATTTTGTGTAATTGCCCGCGGTTTCTGAAGTTTAATCTTCGACCTCTCCACTGAAATCGGACGCCGAGTGTTTCAGCCGACCACTAAACGCCTCACAATCTGGAAGGCGTCTCGTTTATAAGTTTCATGCCCTCAGCATCATATGCTTGGTTTTGTGATCCTTGCACGGTTCGTGGAACCACTTAGGAGCAGAAGAAGAAAATTGACCACTAGACAAGGTACGAATTTAAGCATTCTGATTCATGTATCTTAACCAAAATTTCACGTAGAACACGATTCGCGCAACGAAAATTACTGAAACTAACTCCTAACGGAGATATTAAGATTTTTATTTTACATTGGTTACAAGGAATTTGAACTGTCCGCTCACAAGAAACTCAAAGCTCTACGTAAGTCAAATCGCGCACTACAACGGTTTCAGCAAGCTTCTCAATCGAGCAATGTTCATTTCCCACCATGTGTTTTTCAAACTATAAGTAATTTGCTATAGCTGAGCCAAAGTGTCAAGATTGAGGTTCCCAGATTTTTTTCATCGCAGAGACGTTCATGATAACGTTTGGCGCGCGATGTGAATCACGTAAAGCATTGAGTTTTCATGAGCGGGTGGTTTCAATTCACGCACCAAGAATCATTAAGTAGCATTGGAAGGAGTTAATTTCGGTAATTTTCATTGTGCGAATCGTGTTTTACGTGAAATTTTTGTGAACTAATATGTATCAGAATGCTGTAATTCGTACCTTGTCTAGTGGTCCATTGATGGGTTTTCGGCCTCTCGTAATGAAAGAAACAAATATTGAGCTTTAAGTCAACTTTCTCTTTAGTTATTTATAATCCCAGGGCATGCTTTAAAAAAAACTGTGTGCAAGAGAATGTTCATTTAAAACTTACCTTGACATGGTGATAGCAGCAAACGTTTCGGCCATGACATTGACCTTCATCGGTGCAAAGACTTTTGTCTTATTTTTGTTTCTTGTATGCATACTTCCAGTGTTCTTCCATCTTTTTACTTTCTCTGCACTGATGATGGTCATTGTCATGGCCGAAACGTTTGCTTATATCACCATGTTTAGGTAATAATAATTTTCTTTTATTTCTCTTGTACATCGTTAATTTCAGCATGACCTGAGTTAACATATTATTTTTCAGGAGGAAATCGGCTAAAAGCCTAATATTTGTTTCTTTTGAAGCATACGTTACGTTTAAAATCACTCCCCATGACTTTAGGGGTAAAAACTTTGTTCGCTTTACAGTCTGAAAGTTTTCAATTCTGGCCGTCAGCTTTTTTTTCAAAACTAATTATCTCGCAATTATGACGGTTTTCGTGTATTTTGAGTGTATCATTATTATATTGAGAAGTATTCCTTTTTCCAGTAAAGGTTACACGCAGAATAGGAGAACACTTGAGTCACTTTTGGGACAGTGTATGTAGAATCAGAGAACAGATCAACTTGGAACATATCTCATTTTCTATCTTCATTCTGTTGTTGTCATGCATTCATGATTCGCGTTGTTCATTATCTTTTGAATAGCACAGAGAGAATACTAGATTGTGTTGCGAAAGTGATTTTGTCCGCGCAAGTTTTCGAGGCAAACTGACCCTCTCTCGCCGCGTTTCACAATTAGTGCTTCTCTATTTCCCACTCGGAAATTCCGCTTTTCCCCTCGCACCTTTTTTCACCCAGCAAGAAAACTAATTGACACGTGGATGTTGTATTATTCAAGTGTCCGAGACTTTTTGGCAGATTATTTTAATTATTTCTCAACTCGGTTTTTTTTTTCTCTTACCCTATGCTTTTAAAATTCGCATTCGCTCGAAATTACCACTCTTATTCTGCTGTGTTGAGGAACATCGCTAATGAGCATTCAGGCGTTGCCATATTTCCTTCAATTATAAACTAATTCACCGGAAAATTTTTGAGTATTTTTCCTCCAATTTTCTTACAATTTTGTTCGGAATTTAATCTAATCCGTTTGAAAATGTCAAGGTGAAATATGCATAATTCTCTTTAAAAAAATGTTTAATTCGGAAAAATTTGGCAACTCTCGGATGCTCACAAGGCGTTTTGCGTCAGTCAGTATTATCGAACCTCTCTGCGAACCTCTACGCGCTTCCCGGTTTAATATCCCCCGTCAAGTTGCTGAAGTACTACGCCCTCTCATTTTCATAATGGGAGTTGATGAGTTGTACGGAGTTGTATTCCTCAAATCAAAAATCATCTAAAATCCACGAGTATATCGATGAACCTGACAACGTCCGTATCGAGTTGCGTTGCGTATTCATAAATGGGTGCACCGGTGAAATTCACCGCTATTCACGGATGATAATGTAATCCTTCGGATGGCGCTTCCGGACTGTGCATGTGTCCGTATTTTAAATCAATATATGTATTGACCCTTCAAAAATATTTCCACGTGCGCAATAATTAGCATCGCGCTTGCTGTGCGATTTTCGAAAATGAAATTCCTCGCTCGTTAAGGTCTCGTTTTTTGCAGTTTTTGGGCCGACAGTGATATTTATTGTAGAAATTTAGGCCCTAAATTCTGATCAACCGGCGAACGTCGCGTCGTAGAGGCTCAATTGGACTGCATTTTGCAATTTGGACCTATGAATTCCGGCCCGATTTAAAAACAACGTATGTGCCATTAGTTTCCCTATGCACATGAGTGTTTTTTCAGATGAGCCAGAATTTATAGGTCCAAATTGCAAGATGCAGTCCAATTGGCCGGCTTTGATGGGTGATTCATCGCTTCAGAATTTTCAAGTTTAAATTGGCGGCAACGCATTTTTCACAGCCAGCTTGCTCTCAATCGAAATTTGCGGAAGTCAAAGGAAAAAGACGACGAGAAAAGTGTAGGAGGGCAACATCTCAAAGTGGTGCCCTTTGCAAGACTTCTCACACAGTTCTTTCAAAAAATAATTAGCCACTGGATCCTTCCGTGAGCGATACAGTTGACGCATTTTGTCATATTTTAAAACATCACTATGTCTCCAAAATAGTGGTGATACTTGGTAATTACGATTTAAATATGTATCATTGCTCTGTATTTCATGAGGTGTTTCTTCGGGTCAAACAAGAATTAGCTTAATTTTACGTGCTCGCCTCGAAGTTGCCCAAAATCTTAATTTCTTGATGTTTTCTTAGAATTTTTTTTTCTACCTTTTCTTTCTGATCTTCTGGTTGTTTTCCTCTTTCTTATGTGACAATGGCCATTTCGGGATCTGAGTATCTCATCAACAGTGAGTTTTAAATCGGTTTTATCGTGAAACAGTAGAAACCACGGAGTGAGCAGAAGACCTATTGATAGGATACTCAGATCCCGAAATGGCTATGGTCATTTTTTTTTAAAAAAAGGAAGTAACCAGGAGATTAAGAAACAAAAATTTTCCAAAAAAACATCAACATGAGTCCTGCTATAAGTGGAAAAACTTTCAACATATTTGATTTCTTAGTTGGGAAAGAAAATGATTTGAGGCTATTTTTACGTGTTGAACTAATCGATACCGTTACTATCTCGGCGATTGAACGCCTGTGCTGCCGTGCTAAGGAAGAACGCCGTATGAACAATCGAGAGTTGCCAAATTTCCCTTAATTAAACATGTATTTTTGTCATCATTCATGCATAATTTTTCTTGAAATTTTCAGATATTTTAGATCAAAGTACGTATACAAAATTGTCTGAAATTTTCGGAAAATAATTTTCGCAATGTCCCCAGTAAATTTCGGTTTTTATCGGAGGGAACTTGGCAACGTCTGAAGGCTCTTACGGTGTTCTTCCTTAGCACGGCACTGTCGGGCGTATCGAATACCGACGGTGAAACTACCAAACCACGTATCTCGGTTTGCGACGTCGCAGACTTCCTGTCATACTTTATTTTTTAAATGAAAAACTACTCAACGTCCAGTCTAGAAAATTTCTGTGATTTTTCCTCTTCGTGCGAAGAAAATTCTGTGAAAATTTCGAGGAATGATATCGATTTGGTCTACTTCAAAAAAATAAAATGTGAGCGTAGATTTTTAAACACCGCAAACGAGATACGTGGTTTGGTAGTTTCACCGTCGATACGATCCATAAGACGACACGTAGGTAATCCTCTGGCGTATCTGAATTTCCACATGAGCCCTGTTTTACCATATGAATCTGTGTCTTCTGGGGCTGATGCAGAATTTGAGATACGCCCTTACGTCAGAGGAACGACGTTATATCGAGCAACGGTGGAAACCCCTTGATTAGGAGTTGGGATGCGAATGCTCCCACTTACTGCCGCCACCGCAAAACCTCGCAGCGAGCACGTGTTAATCGTCCCCGTATCCATTCGGGTCTATTGATTGAGGGTGCATAATATGCGCCAATAACGGCCGATTCTCGCGAGGCGAATTTATTATTGAAAACCTGCCCCCGGATGCTAAGTCTGGATGAGCGTGAATAATCCATTATCGATATTTCCCCATTCGGAGCTGTGGTGAATAATCGATTACTACGGTGTTAGTTGCGATTACACTGCTTTCGATCCTTTTCCGTGGGTTTAATGGCAGCTCAGTCGATCTATTGGAACCTCGCCGTAAACCTCTGTGTTGAGCACGTAATTCGACCCGCAGAGACGTTTTTGGGATTGGAGAGGTGGCCCAAACAGCTCCAAACATGACTCTGTCTGTGACGTGTGTCATGAAATCTCGGCGTGCTTACTCTGCTTAGCCTTTTTGAATTGTTTTTTATTGTGTATCTTGTCACGAGTTGCGGGGCGTTTATCATATCTCATCTTACTCCGTAATTTCCGTGTAGGGTCCGATTGGAAACTGTTTTAAGGCTGCTGATAGTTGCTCTAAGTTTCCGATCCCTCAGTTCAATTGATGCTTGGTAAGGCACTAAGGGAGAAATCTGTCGGCAAGATACTTTGAATATTCAGGTTGCAGGTTCACTTCATGCATCGACACACTGAAAACAAAACTCCAGCCCTGGAGGTCATACTTAAGGGCTATATAGACATACCATCTTCGTTCCGGGCTCAGAGGCCGAAGTCCGGCGTGGCTTTCGGAACAATCGAAGCTACGGCTCCAGCACCCGGAACTTTTCGGCCTCTGAGCCCGGAGCGGACGGTATGTCTAAATAGCCTGTAACTGTTTTTTTTCAGTGCACGCAGGACAACTCGTCGCTTGGCTGACATAAGGGCGTAACTACATTCAGAGATGAGCCTGGGAAAGCACTAAGTTATATGGACAACAGGGTTCATCTCGAAGTGTAGTTACGCCCTTATGGTAGGAAGACGACGAACTAATTGACAAATGAATATGCTTACGCATGTCGGAGACACTGCTCCTGGCATTTTTTTCGTTCTTCGTCTTCTTTCTCAAGCTTTGTTTCCAAATCTGCGTTGAAACTTTCCAGCCTCGAAATTTTTCCGCGTAATGCACGATTGTCCCTATTCAACTCTTCATGCTTCCTGTGTAAACAAGAGATACATTTATATTTGAGAGAAAGAAGATCGTACATAGGAATATGCATTTCAAATTTATTTTTTTCAAATTGAACCAAAAACACAGTTAGGCGTAAAAAATACAAATACTGCAATAACTAAAGTTATATTACGAACTGTTTGATTTATGTGGTGCTCGATGACCCCCTTGAGAAAGTGTTCATCATTACACGGAGAAAAAAACTTCATGCATGGGACTCGAAGTTGAGGTCATATGGATCTCTGAAGTTTTCAGATGCTGCATCCGAAAACTCGAGATCCACCGGCCGAAGTTCGGGTTTAGTGTCTGAAATACTTCGGTATGCACCGGAGCACTTCAAATGTATGACCCGAATCCTTCGGTACATAACGAAATACGTCAGATGTTTGACCCGAACTTCGGCAACAGGACCTCAAGTTTTCGGATGTGAGATCCGAAAACTTCAGAGATCCATATGACCTCTACTTTTGGTCCCACAGTTTTTTTCTCCGTGTAACATCAGTTCATCGAGTGATGTCGTGATATTTTGGCAGAATATCTCTCAGATTGTTCAATGTTCAATGTTTATTCATATGATCAAAATGTTTTATAAATTTGGAATTTCTGTTAGGAATTGCAAATCTTTTGTACTTATGCCCTGAAAATTTGTTTGCTGTAATTTTTTTTTTTTTTTTTTTTTTTTGCCCCAAAATCTATGATAGTTCTGGAAGTGCTTAGCACTCGCAGTGGTGATTTTACGAGTTGACAACACTGTTTTTCCTTTGTTCATATTTATTAAAAATATCGATTGGGGAACGCGGAAAATAGGAGCTGAAAATGGAGGACATCAAATCGGTAGTGATTTTTTCCGAAACCTCCGAAAAAAAGTCAGTTCAAAATTACTGTGTGAATTGCTATGCTGTACAAATAACAAGATTTGTAAAAGGAAACAAGAAGTTACGAGTTTTTGGTATCGAATTACATGCTGTTTGAGATTCCAGGGGTGCAAACACGACTATTAGGTATAACGCATCATGCGATTCGAGGTTTTTCACTTGTGAGTTTAAAACACACAAAGCGCGGAAGATGTGCCTTTACGTGCTTGACTGAACGCAAGTATTAGTGGTAACGCAATAAGAATGTCAATGTATTTAGAATTTTAGATACAAGAAGATACAAGAATAGATTAATAGATAGAAGAATTGACAATTGAGATGAGATACAATCAGATCTCGCACTCCGGAGAGTTCAAATAGTTGTATCATTGCGCCTTAGAAATGCGACGGAAGATTACAATTAAAATAGCCTTGATGCACGCTCGCCTTTTCGATTTCCGTTAACATTTTTGGAGTCGTGAATGCATAGCTGAAGTGCGCTTGAGTTAGAATTGTACGAGGGGCGTTCAATAAGTAAGTATCCCCCCCTCTCTAAAATCCATAAGAATGGACCAATTTTAAAAAACTTGGGCTCAAAATCTTCCTTAGGATATTTTGAGTTCAACAAAACAAACCGCAACAAAATCGGACTATGTGCGGCCGAACGCGAGCCGTTTGAACGCGCCGAGGTGCTCGACGCTCCCGCCGAATCTGCGAGGATTTGAAGTCCGCTACAGGAGAAGAGCTTCTCTGCCAAAGCCTC
>NW_017547257.1:1930323-1940402 GCF_001854935.1 Bemisia tabaci
ATCAATCTGTAAGGGAATGAATTAATTTCTTGAGCACAAGATAGTAGTTGCGTACGTTGCCAGCGAACGCGCTGCGAAAGGTTGTGACGGTTAAATGGTGAGATTTTGTTCAAGAACAGATCATTTAACCTGACCCACTGTGCGACGAACAATTTGTCCAGAATCTTCCTTCCCCTGACCCACTGTGCGACGAAAAGTTTGTCCAAAAACTTCTCTCCCCTGACCCACTGTGCGACGATCAGCTTGTCCAAAAACTTTCTCCCCCGACCCACTGTGCGGCCCTGCTCCGGCCGGCTCCCCTCATGCCGCGCACCCCTCGCCTAAAACTTTCAAAGCTCGCCATTTTTAAACGGCTCGGCCGATTTAGCTCAAATTCAATACCAAACCAGTCCTAGGGGAGAACTACCACCCGTAAAAATTTCAGCTCAAAATATTCATTTTCGCTCGAGTTATCGAGTGGACAAGATTTGACCTCCCCCCATTTTCGAGCCCCACCCCTCAAAATCTATTGCCTCAAATTTCAATTTTTTTTCGCAGAATAGTAGTCCTAATGAGTCTCTACAAAATGCAAAAAAATTGGTCAAAATATCTTTCAACGTAAGAAAGATATAACCACTCAAAAATCGAAAAATCTTCAAAAGGCGGAAATACATACATACATACATACATACATACATACATATATACATACATATATACATACATATATATATACACATGAATTTGAATAGCATATATTTTCGTGATCTACGACCCGTGATCGGTGCTCTTCACAATGTCTCAGGTCTGGGTCCGACATCATGGGAGAATGCAATAGTGTATTTCCTTCGGAAAATACACTAAAAACTATGGCTTATAAACCTATTAGAGGTAAATATGGAACACCACTAATAGTAGTACCTCTACATATAATAATAGCACATATACCTTAGTTATGGTCTCTGTACCTTAATTAGGTACAGAGACCTTAGTATGGTTCACAGACCGAGAATCATTAGTTTATTTACGACTATTATAGGTGTTCCATATTTACCTCTAATAGGTTTATAAACCATAGCTTTTTCTCAGTGTCGTTCATCGCGAACGCGCTCTCCGCGAGATCCCTGCAGACCTTCGCCAAAAGTCCATTTCGGTTGCCCGTAAGATATCCTCAGATCTTTTCTTCAATTGCCAGACCTCACTCCCGCACGTAATTATGCTCTGAGAATCGGTTCTTCCAAACAAAATACCCGGGCCGAACACCCGTATTAGAGGTTGTCAGAAGTTCAAAATAGTAGGCAATCGAAGAAATTGACTTGTTTGATTCGTAGCAAAAAGGGCGCGACATATTCTTGACACAAAAGGACTTCAAGTGCACTGAGAAAAAGCTATGGTTTATAAACCTATTAGTGGTAAATATGGAACACCTATAATAGTCGTAAATAAACTAATGATTCTCGGTCTGTGAACCATACTAAGGTCTCTGTACCTAATTAAGGTACAGAGACCATAACTAAGGTATATGTGCTATTATTATATGTAGAGGTACTACTATTAGTGGTGTTCCATATTTACCTCTAATAGGTTTATAAGCCATAGTTTTTTCTCAGTGTGGTGACTTCAGAGTTCGAGGACACTGAGAAAAAATTATGCTTATAATTACCATATTAGTGGTGTTTAATACAAACTCTTAATAAGACGTGGCCATAACCAATAATAGTGATATTTTTACCATTAAATGGTAATTTTACTACCGCACACTTGTAAAATTACGATTGCTCCAGTAAAAATATCACTATTATTGGTTATGGCCACGACTAATTAAGAGTGCATATTGAACACCACTAATATGGTAATTATAACCATAATTTTTTCTCAGTGGATGATTCATCAGTGTTTTGGAATGACTGAACACTCTACATCGGAGCTGGCCGTCTTGTATGAACCGATTTTGATCATTCTCCGCAACAAAGAGAGCGATTGGATTTGGTCATGTCACAAACATGATTGCTCGTTTTTTAAGTCGCGACATTTTAAGAGGACGTGATTCACAGAACGCTCTCTCTTGGTTCAATCTCCAATCCCGGAAACAAGGAGTCGGAACGAGAATTGAACAATGCGCATCTCTTGACTTCTCTTATAAAGCTGAACTTTCAAGTCCGGCAGGAATGGCTTTGGCCATCGAAATATTTTCTTGTTTCGCTGATAAACTGTATTCAAGTTCGAGGAATTCCAATTTGGACCCTTTGTGCCCACGGAAAGAAAGAATTTTGATTATGAAAGAAGGGCTGCCTGCCACGCACAGTCAGATTCTAACATATATCGATATCTCACGGATGTTATGCTTTGGAGCTCTGGGCGTAGGAAGAGAAAAACACCCGCTGTTAGAACTTCGCATCCTGAATTTCCAATGCAATTCAAATGCTCGAAATGAAATTCCGGCGTTGATTATGCTCACCGGTCCATTGAAGTGCTCAAAAACTTCACCCTGCTCGTTTCTTTATCGGTGATTCCGGAAATCGTAAGCACTTTCCGTACCAATTTGAATGTAATCTCGTAAACTTACAGCTATTTAACGGAAAAGTTTTTATTCCATTTAAGTCAGTGAAAATGTTAGCAAATGTCAAATATTAAGCGGAGGAAAACAGTTTCAGAATTCAGGGGCTTCATTTCGGTTGCACCGTTTCATTGAGGAAAAACTATTTTCGTCCCGTTCCCGATCGATAGCTATACACGTCCGTTTGCAATCTTATCGTAGAGTAAATATGCTTAACTCTCTTGTCGCCCGCGACCAGGACGATCCCTACAGCCTTACAAACTTGGCGTTAAGTTCTCTCACTCCAACCGATTTTTCCTCATTTTCAAGCTCACTCTAGAATCGTTTGACGCATGCTACCAAAAAAAAAAGAATTTTATCGAGCAGCAGAGGATTCCTCGGGTCGATTCTTGAGTCGTTATCGAATGAGTTCGATCGGAAAATCCCCATCTTGGCCATGCTTTTTATAGCAGGGTTGCCGCAGTCAGGGAAAACCGGGAAATGTCAGGGAATATTAAAAAGTCAGAGAAACCCGGGAAATGTCAGGGAATTTTAAAAAGTCAGGAAAAACCGGGAAACAGGGAATTTTAAAAAGTCGGAGAGACCCGGGAAATAGGGAATTTTAAAAAGTCGGAGAGACCTGAGAAATGTCGGGGAATTTTAAAAAGTCAGGGAAAACTGGGAAATGTCAGGGAAAATGACCAAAACGACGAAAATGTCAGGGAAAATTTGCTAAATCACCTTCATTTGCTTTGTAGAATGGGGCTGAGGTTTCGAACGTCAAATTTTGCCTGAAAACTATTTTCAATTATGCCTTCTTAACCGTCCGTCACATCTTCAATTGTTAGGGAAATTCACCGAAATGTGTCAGGGAAATTTCAAGGAATTTCATTTATTCTTTGGCAACCCTGTTATCCATTATCCTGTTTTTCGATTTAACAATCGAACCGCAGGTGCCTGTCAATGGGCTTTCTCGGCGACTTGCCTTTTATTTCCGCCTTCAAGTCACTTTTTTTGTTCTAATATCGTGTATTATTCTATTTCAAAAGTTCCCTCTAAGATCTGCTATAGCCTCTCTATTTTGTAATTCCAATACTGAAGCGCTTCTGCCACTGGGTCCCCCAGGTTCTTTAACGTATTTGAATTTTGGGAGGGGGTTTTTTTGGGTAGGGGGCAAGATATAACTGAGTTTCTGTGCAATTTAATTTTCCTATATCGGGAGCTTGTGTGTTTCTTATGTATTTTGATTTTTCAGTGTGTCCCCTGGATCCGTACAAGAAGGTCTTAATCCGCGTATCTTAGGCTCTATCAAGGGACTTGATGTACTACATTCCATTAGGACCTTCAGTTACAAATTCCGAATTAAGTTCAGTGTTGCAATGCTCACGGAAAATACTTAAGGGAGGGGGGGGGGCTCTGTTTCAACCTTTGACATTGCCACACCTATGGTTGTTTTTGTTTTCGTGGACGAATTGGGTGGACTTCCTCGGAGAAACGCTGAAAACAAAGGGACTTCAATCGCAGAACTTCTCTTTTGATGAATGGAAGATGAGTTTCGACTTGTTGCGGGACCCGACGTTGATTCAATTGGAGCGATTTACCGGGCGTGCGGGCTGCAGCTATCTTTTTACCGGAGACAGAAGTTTCAGCTTGCGCAGACCTGATCTTTTATTGGGATATTTTTCAATTGATTTCCTACCGGCACTCTTTTTTTTTATGCCTCTGCTCAATAGACTTAGTCTATGTTTATAGACTACCAGATTAGTTCTGGAATATTTATCAATTAATTTCCTCCTGGAAATTTTTTTGCCTTTCCCCAAATAGACTTACAGGTCCATGTTACAAACTACCAAATTCTTGGGTCAGTTTTGGTGGCGCACTAGGTTGACTTTCATTCGAAACAGCTGATAATCCATTCATGGTGGCCGCACTCCCCCCACAATCTTACTAGCAGATTTTCTTTTTAAGCACTCCACCAAAAGGGAGCGCTTTATTATTTCGTCCTGCCTATAGAATTCTAGCATTCTAGTGGCAATGCGTTTAAATGGCATGGCGCACTGGCTCAAAAACAAGATGCCGGGTAGGGGCGGCAAAGGAGGCTCACATATTTGGAATAGATTTATCTGCTATATACTGGAAAAAAACACATTGGATCCTGAGTCCAGACTCTTCAAAACATCGACAAGAAAAAATACTCTTTATTCAATCAGATTTAAGCTTAAATCAAGAGCCAAGCCTCTTAATTTGAGCGGATTTCCTTTTGATTTAAGCTTAAATCTGATTGAATCAAGACTCCTTTTTCTTGTCAATGTTCTCGAGAGTCTGGACTCTAGAACCAATGTGTTTTTTTCCAATTAACCTTTATTTATAGCTTCTGATGTCAAAGAGCGGAGGACAATATTTAATTAGTTTTAATTAATATATTTTTTTAGCGGTAGTGAACTTTTCTCAAAATTGATAGTTCAATTCTGGTGATGCGAGCTCTTTCACTCTGCGTTGCTTATCTTCTTCGGGGAACTTATAAAAACGCGCGCCTACATTTAAAATAACTGACCTTTTCTCTAATGCAAACATATTACAGCTTTCCCGCTTGTTTTTCATTAGGTCCATTTTAGGATTTCTTGCCCTTGGTCAATGCAGGAGAACAGTTTTTATTGGGCACCACTGGACTACGTAAGGAGAGTAATGTTCTCTCTCGCTCCTAGCCCCCCCCCCCCCCCCNCGCTACTACGTTATCTCGCCCCTGCCTCTTCTTCCCGTGTTTTCGCCCTTTATTATCCCTTTTTTTCCATTTTCAATTAGATTTTAAGCCATCTTTACGATTCTCGCTAAGCTCTGGGATCGCAGGAATGCTGACTAGCTTGTATTCCAGACCCGAATTTCCCTTCCCAGAGGAACTTTTTTGTTCGTGATCGTTCAAGCGGGGCTTATTGTGAAATAATATGCATACTGGTAGAATAATTTTCAAAGCTCATGCGTACTTTTCGCTCACTTCAAGCGAAAGTAATGCATCCTGGATGGCTTTGATGTTTTTCTCCTACAAACGGTTGGAACCGTGCATTTTTCTACGGGAATTCTGTTTAACGTTGTCTCTAGCGAGAAAATTGGCTGCACTGCCTCCGTGCCGTACACTGAGAAAAAGCTATGGTTTATAAACCTATTAGTGGTAAATATGGAACACCTATAATAGTCGTAAATAAACTAATGATTCTCGGTCTGTGAACCATACTAAGGTCTCTGTACCTAATTAAGGTACAGAGACCATAACTAAGGTATATGTGCTATTATTATATGTAGAGGTACTACTATTAGTGGTGTTCCATATTTACCTCTAATAGGTTTATAAGCCATAGTTTTTTCTCAGTGTAGCAATGCGCTCTCATTTTTCGCCTCAACATGCTCTGCAGATTCGCCTAGATTCCTTACTTCTTAATTAAAATATTTCTGGAGCATGATCATTAGATGAAATTAAATCCTCATTTACAGGGTCATCATCCACCTCCACCAGACTCAAAATATTCGCCCATCGCCGTACAAACTTAAATGTTCCGTTCACGCTAAACAGTTTGACAAGAAGAATGAGGTTCCGACCAACTGTTCGTTTCTTCACGTTTGAATGCAAAACTTAAAGTTGAACTTTCGATTTGAGACCGAAGTCTGATATATATAGAAATCGTTGGAAATCAGTCGACTATGCCTAGTTGGTGAATTTTATTTGCGTTTCAGACATAGGTCGTGTATCCAAATGTAGCAGGTCACTAAATTGTCTCCTCAAATATGGAAGAAGACAAACAACGGTCCAATGAAACATAATTAAACTTAAGACCAGGTGATGATGAAGACCAGTTTCCAAGATTTTCTGTTACTGTGATACGTCGATGAATTGGACCGCGTTGAGCAGAAAGGAACTAAGCTACAGTAGCTATTATCATAAATATTTTAATCGGAAACGGATGTGCGTATTTTTGTGTAAATTTTAAAGAATTTTCCGCATAGTACGAAGCAATTTCCTTAATATGTTCAAAAGAATACGCATAGCCCAGTTTAATTTGGCAATAGCTAATGTTTCTTGGTTCTTTCCTGTTGGGCGCAGTCCGAACCGAACGGTGAGAAAGTACGTTTACCGAACGCAGCGCAGGGGAGTATATTGATCTATTTATGGGATCATGAAAAAGCCACACTGGATCACGAGAAGCTGAATCAACTGCAAATAGACACTGAAAATGTGAGAATAACTAATGGAACAACCGACGATACAGAGTCTATGTCCGTTAGGTGCAAAAATTCGCTGGGTAAAATCGCAACTCCATGATGAATAATTCTTTTCTGAAACCAGAAGCTGACAGTCCTCACGCTGAGTCTTGCGGTCTCTTCTCCTGGATTTAAATTTTTAACTTCAAATGCTCTCTACGTGACATTTGACTGTTGAAAAAACTTCAGAGCACTCGGAAAGTTGGACAATAATTTTTAATCACAATAGAATCGTGGCACAGTCCGGTGTTCGTGAAAGTATAATTGAAACTTTTCGCAAACTTTTGCTCGTCGGATGTTTTTCCGTTTTTGTTTTTGTTTTGTCCGTTTGAAGTTTTTTTGTGTCACGGCATAATTGGAAGTGCACTTTCTCACTTCGTTACTCATACTGTCAGCCGATTTTGCCATCGGAGTGAGTGTTGCAACATTCACGGGTGAAATTCACTCAGACTCAACCTCCTATTATTGATGTAATCCTCCTTTAGGTGCGTGCGATTAACCAAATACTTGTACTCAATGCTGATTATTCACCACAAAGTTGGTGACAGCGGCAGCTTTTCAGCCACATGATATAATCCCTTTGTTTAACCACGGAATCAGTTTAATCTTGTCAGCAGTGAAACATGAAAGCAGCTCGAAAGACCTTCCAGGGGTTTTCACGGTGGAAAATCAATTCTAACATTTTAGGTGTCCAGATACAGCTTTTAAAGTTTATCAACATCGGTTTTTTGGTGAAAAGAGTAAGATTCAGTAATACATTCATTAATAGCTTTGGTTAAAAAGTTAACGTAAATTGATATAAAACAAAGGGAAAAAAATAAGAATAAATTAATGAAATACTGGAACTTTCAACAACATTCAAAATTAGCCCATGGCGTGTACATTTCCGTGTCTGTGTATAATACATATCTCTATCTTATACATGCGATTGAGAAATCAACAGTTGGACGTATTTCTGCCAAACGGAACTATGTGCATTATAACGTGAGCCCTGTTATGCATACATTCTTATGGGTCTCAGGGGTCATGTCTTAATGCACACAATTCCGTTTGGCAGAAATGCGTCCAATTATAGTAAAGAAAAGATTCATCGCAATTCATCGAGCGGATAAGAAAGCTTATTGGTCACTAAAAGTGAGCTTCTCAAACGGAAAATCGCGGTTAGTAAAATACCTCTCGTCATTTCATCTCCTAATTCCATCGAGCCAAGACTGTTCGAGTCAGGCCAATTACGGACAAATGAGGCTTCATCCTTTGATCTCGAATCCTTTTTATTTTCGAATTTGTAATGTGGTCTTTGATCGGGCAGCTAACCGAGTTAACGCCAATCGTAAATACCAATTTACCAATTTGACCGACGGGTAACTAACGGCTATAATAGACCGAACAGATTTCTGTTGGTATAGCGGAAGGTATTCATGCAATCACTCGATAATAAGCGCTGGAAAGAGCTATGAATGAAAAATGAGCGCTCGGCAGTGAAATAGATATCGCTCGCTCGGTTTCAGGATCCAAATTTATAGAGCAAATCAAACGTTCATTTCCGTAGGAACTCTCGAGCTTTGAATGACGGGTAAAAAAAGAAATTGAATTTAAACGCAAAGGGAAATAAATGGGTCAGAGAAAGGTGCGGAGTGTAAATAATTTTGATTTATGAGCGGAGTTGTCTTCGTTTTGCGGCGGAGTTGTCATATTTTATGAAGTCATACACCGAACCGTGTTCATTGACGCGTGCTTTGTATCCGTGTCAGTTTTTATTCTCCTCGGTTGGTTCATATACAACGCGTATGGCAAATATCAAAATGATTGAAGTCACAATTAAGGTGCGTATGTGTACTGAAGTCACAGTTTTCTATATTTTGAAGTCTTCATAGATGAGGTAAATTATGTGAGTTCTGCTCTTGATTTTTTTTCTTTTTTAACTTATTTTTCTTCTTTTTTTTTGTGTCGCACTACACTGAGAAAAAACTATGGCTTATAAACCTATTAGAGGTAAATATGGAACACCACTAATAGTAGTACCTCTACGTATAATAATAGCACATATACCTTAGTTATGGTACGGGGTACCTTAATTAGGTACAGAGACCTTAGTATGGTTCACAGACCGAGAATCATTAGTTTATTTACGACTATTATAGGTGTTCCATATTTACCTCTAATAGGTTTATAAACCATAGTTTTTTCTCAGTGTAGGTGGTTGTATAATTTCCAAGGAAACGCCCAGATCAGTAGGAACATTTCGCCTAACAATGAAACGGCACAAGAAATTTTTGGAAGAAATATTGAAGAGCCTAGGGAAACTAGAAATATTATTGAATGACACATTTCCTGTGTTGTTTCCCTGATCTGCCACGAAACAAACGGGCACTAGGTAGTGCCGGTTTGGCTCTATGCAGAAAACTTCAGGGTGGGTTAACAGAAGAGCTGACCCGCCAAAAGTAATTCACCTCTTAATTTGAATTTCATGAATTTCGTCAAAAATGCCGAAAAAGTTCGTTAGGGGCGGTAGTTCAGTTGCCTTTTCGACCTAAACCCAGCTAAAGTCGCGCATTTCACCACAACCTGACTTGAGTACGCCAGTAGTGAAGAAATGAAATTGTGAGTATCTCTTTTCTCTTCATTTCTGAATTCTATGATTTTCTATTCATCACTTTTCGCTCGCGAACTGCCGGTGACTTTTAATTGCCTACGACATAATAACTTGACGCCGCACACTGAGAAAAAGCTATGGTTTATAAACCTATTAGTGGTAAATATGGAACACCTATAATAGTCGTAAATAAACTAATGATTCTCGGTCTGTGAACCATACTAAGGTCTCTGTACCTAATTAAGGTACAGAGACCATAACTAAGGTATATGTGCTATTATTATATGTAGAGGTACTACTATTAGTGGTGTTCCATATTTACCTCTAATAGGTTTATAAGCCATAGTTTTTTCTCAGTGCATAATGTAAATGTATTCATAGGGTTGTATGTACAATGCGGACTAAGACTCTCTCAGTATTCGACCATCAATGTTTCTTCGACTTGGTGAAGTCGCAATAGTGAACTCGCACTGAAAAAAAAGGGTTTGGATTTTTGCCGGAATATCGGTGTACAACACCAACTCCGGATAGCTGATATGGCCCCAGCTAGTTATTTTGGATAGTAGGCAAACCCGATTTTGGTATCTACGCTGACTCGGAAGTTTAGCTAATATCTAAACTAGTTGGGCATAAATCTAAACCTGGTTTGGATCGCTAAATTGAAGCATCGGCAGCAAATTTTGGGGTTTGTAGCCAGGGGACAGTTGAAAAGAGCCCCCC